>JAJOZX010000840.1:647500-660000 GCA_023014485.1 Bathynomus jamesi
TAAAATCAAATGAGGTAGATATTGGTCTCGCTTGAATGAACCTCTTTTTGGGGGGGGAGGGGGGGGGGGTTCTGGATGGTGTGATCGGTAAAAGTGCTAACTATGAAACCACGTGACACTGTTTGAGTCCTACTATCGCGACTATTTATTGCTATTTTCCTTTCCATAAAGAAAACATTTCCTTTTATAGGGTTATAGATGAATGGAATAACCTTTCCACGGGCGGTGCATCAAGTAATTCATTTAATGTCAAAGACGTTAATGTATAATCTCAAATATATCTTTTCACCATTCTTTTTCTAATTTTCCTATACCTTTTTTTCACCAGTTTTCTGTTATTAGGGGCTGGAGAGAGAGAGAGAGAGAGAGAGAGAGAGAGAGAGAGAGAGAACTTTGTGTCTTGTATGCTTTACTCCTCTGCTCTTCTGAATGAGTTCACAGCGAGATAAATGTCAACATGGCATGTGCGTTTATATAATTTTTAAGCTCTTTTTTCTCTTTAAAGTTAATTTAGAACGGATTTGGGGATCTTTATTCGAAGATTATTTCCGTAATTCTGTATAAAGAAGGAATAGTTACAATCTAATTAACGCAAATATTCCATTTCGTAAAGTAATGAATTAGAAAGTTTATAGAAAAAAATTTAAAAAATTATAACTAAAGCTTGGACGTGACTTCTTACCGTCGGTTAAGTATACACTAGTGGTTGGTTGTTCAATTTTACGTACGTCCTTCGTACGCACGTAATGCCATCAACCTGGGAAAATAAGTTTCCCATAAAAGGTGAACTGGGTCAAGCCAAATACATTATGCGTAGCGGGGTCGGTACTGCACTGTTCCTCCCAATTTCTCGGACTCACTCGGGACAGTCCTTGAATGGGTGAGGTATACACTACTTACATATTATAAAATAATGTTCTCATTTAAATAAAGAGAAAACGCTCTTAAGAACTTTCTCTCTTGCGAAGAATAATTATTAGTTGGACTTTTTATATTTAGTCTATTTCAATGTGTTATTGCCACGCGTAAGGGGAAATCACGTTAAGATGAAGTAAAGGTAACAGCCAAAAAAAACTCATTTCCCCACGATGTAGCGGTGTGTGCGTGTGTACGTGCTTCAAGGGTAAGGGTAAGCGGCCAACTCAACTTAACCCAGGAGCCAGCAGGCGGGAACGAACCAGAGCCTTATACCGCTCAGAGTCCGTCACCGGAATCACTGAGCTACCGAGTGCCCAATCAAGGTAAGAACATCAAGAAATTTTTCGATCAGTGTTTCCGTTCCTCCACACAAAGAAGACGAAACCAAATAATCTAACAACTTAACTTAATATATATATATATATATATATATATATATGTGAAAATTATTTCACGAAAGTAACACGTGAAAAATATTTATGATGAATAAAACCACGAAGGAAAGGAAACACAAAAAGGTGCTCAAGCGCTTTCGTCTAATGACATCCTCAGGAACACTGAAGTACATAAAAGGTTACGGCCTATATATAGGTTACAGAAAGAAAAAAAATAAATAAATAAATAACATACATACACACAAACATATATATATATATATATATACATTAGTGATGTAGCGGATGTCATTTTTTTCACATCCGCGGATGCGGATGCGGATGGGGATGTTTGATTTCAACATCCGCGGATGCGGATGCGGATGTCTACATTTTCGTTATTTTTTAGGATATATTCGAGATTTGTTGTGTTTAACGTATATAATAAGTTATTATATAGAGAGAGCTGTAGCTATAATGTAGGATAATTGATTAATTGTACAATAATTGCTGTACTTTTCTCTGAACATGTAAAATAATATCAAGCATCTAACTAATATAGAAATCAATTAGTGAATTCGTCTGCAAATAAATTCGTTATATTTTGTTGAGTTTCAGCCACAATTAGAAACCATAATTGTGTTACCCGACCTCTTTCCCCAACCTCCACCCTTATAGAAAGAGATCTTTAATTAGCTTGATAACTATTTATATTAAGTTTAAAGTTTTATTAGGCATATTTATAAATGAGTAATTAAAATAAAGTAAACTAAGATATTCATCGTTTAATGTTCAAACTTAATTATAGGAAGGTTATGCTTAAGGAACATTAATTTTTCTGCCTTTTCTGCTGCCAGTCTGTTTCTCTTTTCATCATATATTAATCCAGCACTGCTAAATAATCTCTCGCTTGGTACGTTTGTTGGAGGACAGGCTAAATGTTTCCTTGCAAGTTTACTCAAGTATGGATAGATATTCTGCGTATTTTTCCACCAACTAATAGGATTGTCACATGCAACCAGGCGTTTTTCTTGGTGATAGCTCTCGATCATTTTTACTACATCTTTTGACATCGCGTAGGTCTCGTCATTGCTGCTTGACTCAAGAAACTGAGAGACAGATTCTGTGATAGATTTGCTTGTTGAAGGTGTTGGTTCTGTCACTGAAACTTTTATTCTTTTGGTGGGTGGCGAAGCGACAGATTCAAGAGATTGAAGCTCTTCAACTGCTTTGCCAAGTGATGATTTAACTCGTTCTAATGTACTAGGTGAAAATAACTTAGCTTTGTAACGTGGATCTAAGTAGGTTGCAAGAGAGTAACTTCATACAAGAACAGCCTCTCGTCTTGTCGTTTGCATCACTTTTGCGCACAATGAACTAGTTCTATTAATATAGTAGAATTTGATAATTTCCGCTTACACTGGCCAACAAAATGAAACCTTTTTTTCTCATCACAAACATGATCACACTTTTCTTAATGCATTTTTCCCGCTGATTCCGAATCTGGTTTTATTTGTTTTCTAGCACGTAGAGTTATATAGATACACTGGTTTTGATATTTTTAAGTTTTTGATATTGCTATAAGAAAATTTATGGATGCATAGATCACACTTAGGAATGCTAAACAACAAATACATCATATACCTTATTCAATGTACTTATAAATAAAGAATATATACATTATTTTATTAAAAGCGCTGTGAGTGTGATTTCCTTTTGTAAATTTGGCCTGGATTGTCACGATACAGCATCCAACAATGGTCCGCCATCATGCTTTCATTCCAATATCCTTGGTAGCGCTTCTCCATCATCTGAATATCTTGATGGAAGCGCTATCCTTGCTCGTCACTCACGCAACTCATGAACTCACTAAAGAAATCTAAGTGGGAATGCAGGAAGTGAATTTTTAACGACATTCGACACTCCATTTCTTTGAAGGCATCAAGGAGGTTCTTGACTCCATCCTTATACGCAGGTGACTTGTTGCTTCCAAGAAAGTTTTCACATATCCATTTGAACGCCAGCCAAGCCTTCAATTCCAGCGGACTTAGGACTTTTTCAAATTCAGTGTCATTCAAAACCTCCCTTATTTGTGGCCCAACAAAAATTCCTTCCTTCAATTTTGCTGCAGTAACCTTCGGAAATTTCCTTGAAAGGTATTGGAACCCTTCAGAATTGACTTTACCCATTGCTTTAACAAAATTCTTCATTAAACCAAGTTTAATGTGAAGAGGTGGCAGATAGATCTTTTGGGGATCCACTAAAGGGACAGACTGGACATTGCTTATCCCTGGGACATATGTATACCTAAGTGGCCAGTCACTTTTGGTGTAATGTTCTATAGTGGCGCGACTGTCCCACAGGCAAAAGAAACAACAAAATTTTGTGAATCCTGACTGCATACCCATAAGCATTCCTATAACTTTTAGATCTTCACAAACATTCCATTGATGACTGTCGTATTTGATTGCCTTAAGTAGTATATCCATATTGTCATATGTCTCTTTTAGATGGACGGAATGGGCAATGGGGATGGATGGCATTATATTACCATTATGCAAAAGAACTGCTTTCAGGCTTCTCTGCGACGAATCAATAAAGAGGCGCCACTCAGATGCCACATACGTCTGAGATATGGCTGCAAATAGTCCATTGATGTCATGGCAATAACAGAGAGGACCGTCTACTGAAAAGAATGCTGTTAATTCAAAATTCCGCTTTCGGTAGTAACTAATACGAACATTGTTCTCAAGTAAATTGTTCTCCTTTAGTCTTGAGGCGAGAAGCTCTGATTTCTCTTTAGACAGCGATAAGTCTCTAACAAGATCATTCAACTGTCCTTGGGTTAACTTTTTAGGCTCTAAATGTCTACCTTCAAAAGTGTACTCTGGTTCTGTAGATGGTCCGGAAACGCCAGTTGCACCTTCATCACTTTCCATGTCATCTATGATAGAATCTAGCCTATCACTTGGGGAATTGGAATGGGCAATGTTTCATCATGTTTTACTGGTCTACGTGCTGAATCCAAGTTTGGATATACAATCTGGTGTTTGTTCTTGGCAGAAAACCCCATTAAGTTCACACTACAAAAATAACAGTCTTCATGATGATCTCTCGGCTCCCTCCATATCATGGGTATGGCAAATGGCATTGAAGCTTTCTTTTTGTTAAGCCAATCACGTAATCCATTTGAACAGCCAGAACAGATTTGATGTGGCGCCCATGGTTTATCTTGGTCACCTAGATGGCAACCAAAGTATAGCTTGTATATTTTCTTAATGTCGGTTGTAATACTTCGTCGCTGTGTTTTAGTTGTCAACTGGCCGCATACGAAACAGAACTTGTCGGGGTCATTCTTACATTGTCGAGGCATGTTGACTGACCTGAGCAAACTATAAATTCAAAAAAAATGTACACCAACTTGACACAACAAGTTCTTGGACTGGACTGATCTTTTGACACACAAAGCACGGCGTTGTTGCCTGAATCACAATGCTGCTAGACGTAAAAGCTCACACCTGAAATACATAAGATGTATAATTAAGATAATTGAAATAAATAAGATGAATAAACTAAAAAAACACAATAAAATAAACACAATCAAATGTTGAAATATTAGTATTTTGCCTATTTAAAATGGTTAAATCTGTGTAGTTATATATATGCCTTCATCTTGAAAACTATACGTGCTACAAAAAATCTGAATGCAGTTTTGGAATCAGCGTGAAAAATGCTATCCAGTCACCACAAATTTTACTCTGATGAAAAATCTTTGTTGACCAGTGTTATTAATGACATTTTATCTCAACGGTCCACATCCGCACCACATCCGCAGTCCAAAGTGCGGATGCGGGTGCGGATGCGGATGCGAGAAAATGTGCGGATGTTCCGCGGATGCGGATGCGGATGTGACCTACATCACTAATATACATACATATCTACACACACACACACATATATATATATATATATATATATATATGCAATAAACAGAGAAGTAAAATTAAAAATTAAAGGATTAACAACGAGGCATACAGATTTGTAAGGAAAAATATCGATTTTTAGCACAAGATCAAATGAATTATAAAAATACAAATTTATACTGGAAATCTGCCCGGGTTTTAACACTTTGCCTTTTATAGTCAAGTTTCGATATATATAAAAATAAAATGAAGATTAAAAGTTAATAAAGTAGCATACAAGTTTACCAAAGGTTTAGCGTCCTACCCTTTTTATCTAAATCTGTTTTGAAGGAATTCAAAACAACAGGATCGAGTTGAAAAAGACCTTTGCTTATGTTGAAGTTATTTGAAAGTTGGATAATGGCAGACTCAATAATATTTCTATTAACAATGTTGCTAGAGTGAAATAAAACTAAAGCATTATTCCAATCAATACAGTGGAATAACTCTGACAAATGGACAAAAAGAGCACTGGACAACTGTCCTGTTCTAACGGAATATTGATGCTGTTTTATACGTGTGTGCAAATCCTTTCCCGTCTGACCTATGTAAAAGGAATCACATTGTTTACACCCAATTTTATAGATAATGCCTGAATTATTGGTAGGGCTATTTTTTACTGATATTTTTCACAATATTGTTATATGAAAATACTACATTAATCAAGTTCCCTCCATTAAGTTTACTTTAGAAGTGGTCCACTTCTAAAGTAAACTTAATGGAGGGGACTTGATCATTTAACTGAAGGAGGAAGTTATCCAGGTCACGATTCATGGCCAGATACACAAAATATCGTCGACGTACCGCAACCAAGGGATGCCAACCCCCAGGATTCTCGGAATGTAAGTAATTTCGAAAAACTCCATATAAATATTGGAGAGGAGGGGCGATAAGGGGTTGCCCATGACCATCCCAAACACTTGTTGATAATACTCGTTATTGAAAGTGAATTTACAGTCTTTGATGCAAAGCTTAATAAGCTCCAAAACAATGTGTGAAGGTAGTGGCAGGTCATACTTATGTAATTCTCCCAAGAATTATATAAGTATGACCTGCCACTACCTTCACACATTGTTTTGGAGCTTATTAAGCTTTGCATCAAAGACTGTAAATTCACTTTCAATAACGAGTATTATCAACAAGTGTTTGGGATGGCCATGGGCAACCCCTTATCGCCCCTCCTCTCCAATATTTATATGGAGTTTTTCGAAATTACTTACATTCCGAGAATCCTGGGGGTTGGCATCCCTTGGTTGCGGTACGTCGACGATATTTTGTGTATCTGGCCCATGAATCGTGACCTGGATAACTTCCTCCTTCAGTTAAATGATCAAGTCCCCTCCATTAAATTTATTTTAGAAGTGGAACAAGACAATTCAATCCCATTTTTGGATGTGCGTGTACATAGGGAAAGCCCAGGTTTTAAGTTTAGTATCTATCGGAAAAAAAAAAACAATTTGTCGTACGTACACTTTTACTCGGGACATGACACCCCCACTAAGAAGGACATTTTTTCATCAATGTTTCTCCGCGCCCTTAGGATCGCCAGTCCGGAATACATCGATGCCGAATTGGAAAAAATCAACTGTATTGGAAGTGATCTGTGTTATCCATCTGCGTTTATGGAATCTTGTCTCAACAAGGCAAAACGAACTTTCTATCGTGTCAGTAATAACACTCGTACTTTGTCAAAAAATATTTTAGTACTTCCATTTTTCCCGGGCTTTTTAGGCATTGCTAATGTACTTAAACTTTTGGATATTAATGTAGTATTTTCATATAACAATATTGTGAAAAATATCATAGTAAAAAATAGCCCTACCAATAATTCAGGCATTATCTATAAAATTGGGTGTAAACAATGTGATTCCTTTTACATAGGTCAGACGGGAAAGGATTTGCACACACGTATAAAACAGCATCAATATTCCGTTAGAACAGGACAGTTGTCCAGTGCTGTTTTTGTCCATTTGTCAGAGTTATCCCACTGTATTGATTGGAATAATGCTTTAGTTTTATTTCACTCTAGCAACATTGTTAATAGAAATATTCTTGAGTCTGCCATTATCCAACTTTCAAATAACTTCAACATAAGCAAAGGTCTTTTTCAACTCGATCCTGTTGTTTTGAATTCCTTCAAAACAGATTTAGATAAAAAGGGTAGGACGCTAAATCTTTGGTAAACTTGTATGCTACTTTATTAACTTTTAATCTTCATTTTATTTTTATATATATCGAAACTTGACTATAAAAGGCAAAGTGTTAAAACCCGGGCAGATTTCCAGTATAAATTTGTATTTTTATAATTCATTTGATCTTGTGCTAAAAATCGATATTTTTCCTTACAAATCTGTATGCCTCGTTGTTAATCCTTTAATTTTTAATTTTTATTTTTACTTCTCTGTTTATTGCATATATATATTAATATATATATATATATATATGAATAGAAACGACATAAGTGTTAAGGAACGTTTCTGCACACGAGGAGGAGAGATAACGAATAATGAAAAATGAGGCGAACCGCCCAGGAATCGAACCCAGGGCCTTCCAATTGCCGGTCGGACGCTCTACCATTATGCTACGGACCTCACTCAATCACAAATCGAAATTCTCCCACATAGGGCAGAAACCAATGCCCTGAGAGGGCACCCTCGCAAATCGTGAATATGCGCATATAACTGCAATGACCGCGCAGTATATAAATGAATAGAAACGACATAAGTGTTAAGGAACGTTTCTGCACACGAGGAGGAGAGATAACGATTTGCGAGGGTGCCCTCTCAGGGCATTGGTTTCTGCCCTATGTGGGAGAATTTCGATTTGTGATTGAGTGAGGTCCGTAGCATAATGGTAGAGCGTCCGACCGGCAATTGGAAGGCCCTGGGTTCGATTCCTGGGCGGTTCGCCTCATTTTTCATTATTCGTTATCTCTCCTCCTCGTGTGCAGAAACGTTCCTTAACACTTATGTCGTTTCTATTCATTTATATACTGCGCGGTCATTGCAGTTATATGCGCATATTCACGATTTGCGAGGGTGCCCTCTCAGGGCATTGGTTTCTGCCCTATGTGGGAGAATTTCGATTTGTGATTGAGTGAGGTCCGTAGCATAATGGTAGAGCGTCCGACCGGCAATTGGAAGGCCCTGGGTTCGATTCCTGGGCGGTTCGCCTCATTTTTCATTATTCGTTATCTCTCCTCCTCGTGTGCAGAAACGTTCCTTAACACTTATGTCGTTTCTATTCATTTATATACTGCGCGGTCATTGCAGTTATATATGCATATATATATAATATATGTGTGTGTGTGTGTGTAGATATGTATGTATATGTATATATATATGTTTGTGTGTATGTATGTTATTTATTTATTTTTTTTATTTTTTTTTTCTTTCTGTAACCTATATATAGGCCGTAACCTTTTATGTACTTCAGTGTTCCTGAGGATGTCATTAGACGAAAGCGCTTGAGCACCTTTTTGTGTTTCCTTTCCTTCGTGGTTTTATATATATATATAATATATATATATATATATATATATATATATATGCACCTCAGTGATATAGTGGTTAGCGTCGCCATGGCCACTGAGCGCTGGCACTGGGCCCGGGACAAGATGTATGATCAGGCTCCCACTCCCTAAATCGGTATCAGAACAATATCCCCCCGAGGACAATATCCCCCGTATATATACCAATATATATATATATATATATATATATATATATATATATATATATATATATATATATACCCCTTTAGGTTAGGTTAGGTTAGGTTAGATACAGAGTTTGCGCTCAATATGAGAATGATAGCAGGCTTGGCCCTTGGCCCACCTGACAATGTTGTTGCAGCATTTGAAGAATTATATGAAATCCTGACCCCAGACACTCATTCAGTAGTTGATTATTTTGAAGACACATACATTGGAAGACCACATCATCGAGAACGTCGAAAACCAATGTTTGATAGAGATATGTAGAATAAGTATGTTAGAGCAAAAGAGGGATTGTCAAAAACCGACAATTCTCTTGAAGGATGGCATAGGAGCTTTACGTCCAATGCTCCATGCGCTCACTCAAACATTTGGAAGTTTATTTCATTTATTCAACGCGAACAATCACTGCAACAAGTTCATATTATTCAGAGAGCAGCGGGTCATGCTACACAACCCAGAAGAAAAAAATATCAAGACTCTGTAGTCAGGCTTTTGACGGTGATCCGAAGGTATGAAAATAGAGATTTTAGATTATTTGCGCGGTATTGCATATAACCTAAGTTTTTAATGTTCTTACATTTTAATCTAACAAATGGTCAAAATTATCTTTCCCACTGTGACATTGACCTTAAATTGATTTTAAATTGTCCGCGGGGGATATTGTCCTCGGGGGATATTGTCCTCGGGAGATATTGTCTGCGGGGGGATATTGTCCGCGGTGGGATATTGTCCTAGAGGCCCCTAAATCTCCCTACCAACCAAATTTTACTTTTTTAAACAAGTTTTTTTAAGTGACTTAGGGTTAACTTATGGTGAAAATGAGTGGCAATAACTGAAAAACATTTATTAGAACGAAATAGTTCTGTAATATGTTTATTAAAAATTAAAACACTGTTGATAAGCGAAAAATACTTAACATTCTTTAGTAGTGTTAATACGTTTGAATAAAAACATATAACACCAAATCAGTCTAGTTGCGAAGTTGTCTACGAGTCTACAGCTCATTTAATGATGCTTTGCGGGCTTTTCTGTTAGCAAATGTTTCAATTATATCATCAAACTTTTGGTCTCTTGCAAGTCTGACCTTTTTTGTGCTTTTTTATCTTTTTCTCCTTTTCTTTTCTCTTCTGTGCTCCAGACTTATATTTGTCCTCCATAATGCTAACTTCACCTTAAAACAACGAAGAATTGAACCAATGCAAACCAACAGAGTTGTCACAACAGCAGCCTAACAACTGAATGACTGTGCAGCCAGTGCAGTGCTGTTGGAAACATGTTCTAGTTACTGGTGCTTCTATCTGTTGAGACAATTTTTAAACGTTAGTTATACCAAAAGTTATTTTGTAATATATTTTTTTTCACGATCCGGGCCCCCCAGAGGCTCGGGCTCTGGGGATTTTGTTTCCCCTGTCCTCCCCCCTCCTCGGGCCTGAGCGTCGCTGACTACGAATCCATCAGCCCTGGGATCGAGACCCGGTGATGGCAGCCAGCGCGCAGCAAAAACCCAGCTGTTCATCCTTCCACACAATAAAGAAAGTGGTTGGTAGATAAATGGGTACCCTGTGTGGCCTAGTGGTTAAGACGCTGTGCTGCTGGTGAGGCGTGGTTCGGATTCCACGTTAAACTGTAGGTCTAAGGTGGTGAAAAGCTTGACCTTCATCAGAATGAACAATTCGGGCGGAAGCAAACCAAAGGGGTGTGTGTGTGTATATATATATATATATATCACAGACGCTAAAATAAACCAGAACCTTATCGACACCATTTCGAAAAAAAATCTGGATTTATAACGACATCTCGTCGATATAACATTTCATCGACACATTTTTTGGAGTTAAATTATATTAAGTTATAAAATATTAGAATGCTGATAAAATTTCTCGCAGAGCAAATGAATACACTGCTCAACAAAGCTTTTCTATCGCCCACAGTTTATGAGGAATTTGCAATTTAAAACCCTTTGAGATCGAGATAGCATTCCTCAGTTTGCATCACAATACGAGATTTATTGTTAGTCATTTATTTTGTATAAAATCTTTATATTATGCATGTTGTTATTATTTATATTTACATGTTTATGGTATGGAGAGAACAAAGAGACCACTCGACTGATTGCTACTTTTGTTTAACATGCGATTCAATATCCTAATTTACCGTCAGCCATGCGACCTCTTTCACATTGTGACGATTTGCCAGTACGAAAACTATGAAAGACATGGTGATGAACCCGAAGATGAGTTTCGTAATGAACCTTTGAACATACAAAATGACATAGATACACAGTTTCAACCACCTTCATCGGATGAACCTCATTGAATTTCTTAGTCAGAATTAAATGATCTTGTCAGAGAGTTGAATCTATCTAAAAATCAGGCTGAGCTCTTAGGTTCTAGATTAAAAGGTTGGAATCTCTTACAAAAGGCTGTAAAAATATCATCATTTCGTAAGCGTCAGACACACTTCACATCGTTTTTCTCTATGGAAAGTGATTTAATGTATTGTAATGATGTGAACGCTCTCATGGAGGCACTTGGTCGAGAGCACAATCCTAAGGAATGGAGGCTTTTTGTCGATTCAACAAAGTTGAGTTTGAAAGCTGTACTGTTTGTTGCACAACGGTAATGTCTATCCTTCGGTTCCAATTGCAAATAAAGTTCATATGAAGGAATCATATGACAATATGTAGTTACTTTTGAAACATATTGACTATGATAAACACTCCTGGCATATCTGTGGTGATCTGAAGGTGATTGCGCTTCTCCTCGGCTTACAGTTAGGATACACAAAGTTCTCTTGTTTCGTCTGCGAGTGGGACAGCCGAGCTAAAGGGAGTTATTATACACAGAAAGAGTGGCCACTTCGACAAAATTTGGTTCCAGGACAGAAAAATGTTGCCCATCAACCCCTAGTACAGGGGTTCCCAAGCTCTTTGCAGTGCGACCCCATCCACTGCTGTCACTTGTCCACTAGTGTTGAAAAATAATCGAAACTTTACAAACCGGTTTTTAATCGATCTGTTTTTGAAAACCGGTTTTAACCGGTTGTGGCCGAAAAGTGTAGTAATTTTTAAAAGCCACAATTGAAAGGTACTGACTTTAACTCTTAACAAGCATAGCTTATCGCCTATTTTTTGGTCAAAAGAATGCAAAAATGCAGCATCATATGTATGCATATGAATAAGAAAATGACAACTTTGACATATGTATTTTATTTTAGCCAAAATAATACATTATTCAAACAATTTAGATTTGAAATAATTTTTTAAAATAAAACATCTATACTTAGAAAGAAATAAACTTCTTTTTGTAAAAAAATTATAAAGAATAAAAATAAAATTTATCTCTATTTTGGAAAAAACATTGAAATAAAATTTTTTAATACAAAAAACTTTACCTAGAAAACAGAAAATTGACTCTTCGTGTAAGAAAAAATATATAAATTAATTTAGATTTTATCCCTATTTTGGAAATGACATCTTAGGAAACAAAGGGCATTAAGGGTCTTATACTACGAATAGGGCTTTAGTCG
>JAJOZX010000840.1:662500-915000 GCA_023014485.1 Bathynomus jamesi
TGAGAGAAGCGAGCAATATGTTTCGTTTCATTTAAAAAAAAATATTATTCTATTTATGTATTAAATCGCATCGAAACGTTAAATAAATACAGTACTCACTCGGTTATCCGTGACTGAGGGGCTGTCCATGATCACGGGTAACCGGATTTCACGGTTAACTCAGTGTACCCCCGCCGGTCGGTGGGTGGCGCAGCCGCCGCTGCCTACCACCTCTGACTGGCCTCCCACTTTGCGCGCCACCACACAGAGTATTATTCGATTACAGTATAATATACAATTAAGTATTTGTACTCACCACATGACGTGGGGATATGCGAAACCGCAAGCGCACATGCATACTCTAGGAAGTTGGGAAAGACACTGACTGAGGCGCGTTGTGGTAAGCTGGCGGGATGCAAAGTGCGGATCCAAACACCGCCCCAAATCACGCCAAATCGTGTTGTGCACTTATCCATATATACAGTATATGGATAAGTGCACAATGGTCACAATTACTAAATAATAATTAATTCCATTCACGGTTAAGTGAATCACGGATAACCACGTGAGTACTGTAGTTATTCAGTCTCTTTCCTTCCTGTAATTTACTCTTTTACTTCCTTTTGATCGTTTGTGAAATAAAGAGAGATTAAACAAATTACAGCCAAAAAGGTTTGTAACTCTTCTGAACAAAGAAGTAAATAAGGATTTAATTCGTATTTATAAACATTTTTTGTATTGAAATGTAAATATTTTATTCATGTTGTAAAACAGATATATATAACCTTCATATATATATATATGCGAGTAACCCGTTGCCCACGTCGGGCTAGCATCATGAAAAGGAAAAACTATTGTATTTGTCATTTACCATTACTTATTCGGACTATAGTGGATTTAATTCTCCCAGAAGTGTTCTTTGTTCCATGCACGGTAGTGACGGTCTGTGTGTAACATAAAGTTTCTCAGGGGACCATTCTGAATTCAATCCCTTCATTAAACGGACGTGTTAAATGCCTTGAAAAGTGGACGCTCAATTTCCCAGGTGAGGTTTAAGTTTTGTTTTTTGCCTAAAAATACAATAGTTACTCCTTTTTTTTATGTATTCAATCCGACGTAAATGCAACGAGTTTCTTGCTTATATTGAGGTTCTAGATATAGTGGGGCTAGGCTGCTTTAAACCTTAGATCTTGTCCCAAACTGGAGCCTATCTACTTGGCAGATAGCTGGTGAGGAAAGCTATATTCTGGAGCCTCTTTGCGATTGACCCGTTGCCCACGTCGGGCTAACATTATGAAAATGAAAAACTATAGTGTTTGTCATTGACCATTACTTATTCGGACTATAATGGATTTAATTTTCCCAGAAGAGTTCCTCGTTCCATGCACGGTCTGTGTGTAACATATATATATATATATATATATATATATATGCACTAAAATCACAGAATAACACGTGATCTTATTAATAAGCAAACAAACACAGGGAAAAGGAAAAGGAAACACGAAGTCCGAGCGCTTTCGTGATATATTCACATCTTCAGGGAGAAACAAAAAATAGGCAGAGATTACAAAGTAAATGAGTTAAATACACAAGCAAAAAAATTCCCAATCGGCAACTCAAATTGCTTTTATATATATATATATATATATATATATATATATATATACCAATTAGGCAATATTTTATGTCAAGGAAATATGATATAGTTAAAAGGTCAGGTAAACATGTCAGGAAACGAAATTTAGTAGGAGGAACAAATTTGAAAGAGATAAACAAATTATTAGAATTGCAGTTTCACGAGTAATAAATTATAAGGAATTATTTAAATGATTCAATAATTAAAAATTTATGTTGTTTATAATTTATTATTACATAACGCAGGATTTAAGATAATTAATAAACGTATTAAATTCCTAAATAGAATTCTAATTAGGGGCTCACGTAAATATTTTGAATATGTACAATATTTTGCGTTTTCATTAGAATAATTAATCAAGGTGTTTAAAGCACTTAAAACGTCGGAGATTATTTGAATGTTTTTAGCATAACTTCCTGAAAGATTTTATTTTTGTTTTTTTACTTTATGCAAATTATTCTCTCGTTTCTTCGTTCGCTTTTTGATTCTTTTGGTTTCGTTTTTTTTGTTTTGTTTTAATGATCTTCTCTTTTAGTTAACGAGTGACGCGTTTAATTGATGCGTCGTTTCATGGAATTCAAACTTAATGACTTGTTTCGTATTTTTTTTTGTGATTTTGACACCATTTTTTTTTCTTTGTTACTAATAGGTTTATTACGAGCGTCTGTCACTCAGGGGTAACACGCTGAGGTAAAGACACTGAGGTCGTTGTTGTTTTGACTTTCGGTAGTGGTGCGAGAGTTAGCGCAATGAACTACATTAGTCTGGTCTAATCAATGGGTCAGTTTCTAATCCTCCCGAATTATTATTATTATTATTATTATTATTATTATTATTATTAATAACATAATTTAAATTGTTTTCTTCATATCTGCGTAAGTTATGTTTTAAAGCTTCTTTTCTTAAGTGTTTTTTTCATAAATGACCTCCGAAGTGTTTTATTTTATACAAATAATCCCTCACGTGAAGATTACTATCTTCACTGCATTGATATTTCTCACAGATTTCTCTAAATAAACGTATAAGCTTTAATTAGCTATCTGAAAAATTACAATATTTTACTAAATTTATTCTATTAATATTTTTAAATTAGTTACTTTATTAAAATTTATTTAATTCATTTTACAATATACTATATATATATATATATTATATATATAAATGTGTGTGTGTGTGTGTGTGTATACAAATAGGGTGTGTCAATTTTGGGGGTGAAATTACTAAATTGAAAATCATGTGATTTGGTAGCAATTTAATGTAATCATTTGGCATACAAAATAATATCCTTGCTTCAAAAACAATAAAAAGTAACTCCTACCTACATCAATTTTAATTAAAAAATTCCATTTTTCCGTAAATTCGTAACAAAATAACAAATGTGCGCAAACATCCTATCAACATTTAAAGTGGCAATAAGATATCATTCAGAGTCTTTATTTGAAAGTAACCAATGCAGTCATGTCCTTTTTGCTGCGGTTCCTTGACATCAGCATTCGGCTTGCTACTTGCGCTTTGATGTAGCCTTCTCGCCTCACGTGACTGTAAACTTGACTAGCTGCTTCTGTGACCATTTTCACACATCTCTCCACACTCTGAGTGTGAGAAGGCCACTTTGGCACTTGCATTGGAGCCTCTTTAAGTTGTGTTAAATCTTTGTTTGTTATACATGTTGTCAATGGTGGCTCCAAAACTTCCGAACTCAAGTTAACTAATTCTGACAATTTCGTGGCATTGACGTTTATCGGAGGTACCTTCCTTGTCTGAACAGAGCAGTCTCCCAGCTGGTCATCATCTAGTGATGTTCCTCTAAGCCAGAGCTTTCCAAACTGGTGTGTCGCGACACATTAGTGTTTTTTGTATTTTGAAAATTTTGATTTTTCTATCAACAAAATCGGCTACAAGATAAACCACCTACTGAAAAATTATTTGATATTTGATATTTGATAACAAAAATTAATTAATGTGTCGTGAAAATTGTTATGCTTAAATAGTTTGTCGCCAACGTTAAAAGTTTGGAAAGCTCTGCTCTAAGCTTTAGAATGATTTCCACAGCCTCAGTTCGCTCTTTGGTACATTGGCTGCAGAGTATTGCTTGCAAAACTGCCTCTGGCCTAGCATACCAAGCGGACCTTCTCACCACAGGTAACACGATGTCCACCACTACTTTCCTTTAGGTTCTCAGTAGCTGTAATTGAAACAAGATGTGGTTGGGCCCCTCCATCCACATTGGATTAAGTTTTACATTGAACCAGTGAGGAAGATAAAACCCAATAATAAATTCAACAATCAACATCAAATTCTGTAGCATTTTGCCCTTCAGCGCATGTTTGGAAACCCAAATCCTGCAGAAACGAATCGCTGTAGTTAACCAACGACTGTGACTTACGGGTCCAATCTCCAAGAGAGCCAGATTTTGAGGCAACTCTCCTGATCTGATTGCTTAAACAATACGATAAGCGTAAGATTGATCCGTGCTGAGGTCTTTGATAACTTCTTCAGACAACGCTAGAAGGGGAGGGCCTACTTCGACCTTTGGAAATTTTGTATTTATTTCTAATTCCGTTGCTTCATCTAGCATGTTGCCAAGGGGGCCTGACCACTTGTTGTTGTTCTTTGTAGGACCATCAAGTTCCTGGATGAGACGACGAAGAGGTAGTTCCCCTTTGTGCAAATCACGTACAATCCAAACAAGCCTTCTTCCAAGTTTTTTCTCTAAATGCGTCATAACACCGCCCTGCCATCCAGTGTTCACCGCAGTTGAGTCTCCACCAACGGCCTGCAGTGAACTGTCAAGTCTTCTTTCTTGAAGCCAACATATTATTTGATCAGCAATTGCCTCTGCATGTTTCTTGCCTTCTACTTCTGCTTCAGGAATAAAGTGAAACAAATAGCGGCCACCAGGTTCGGAACACACAGAGTAGTGTTCCTCTTTGATGAGACCGGGAAACTTTCTGTCCATTCCCTCTACCTCTAGGAGAACTTTTGTGTCATGTCTTCCTCCATCAAACAAAAGGTAGGAGAGACCTTCCTCCTTCAAATCTTTTTCATGCTGATCAGATATTTCCTTCATTATTTTTTCTTGTGCTCTTCTTATCTTATTATGATCTATTACTAAGGATGTATCCTCTCGGCTGATGAGGCCTGCATCTATCCAAGCGGCAGTGGCAATCTCTGCAGTCTCTCGTAGCCCCGTATGGTGGCGAATACTGGCAAGGGCAATGTTTGAGATGTCTTTAGTGTTGTATTTCATTCTCTTCGGCGAAGGTTCAGATGGCATTTTGGAGCTATCATCTGATGTTGCTTCTTTCTGTTCATCTGAAGAGCTTTCAAAGAAGTGAGAAACCTCTTGATAGAGCTCTTCATCTCTTTGGGTGGCTTCTTCACTCTTCTTTTTCTTCCTTTCTTCCCTCTCTCGGATTTTCTCTTTTTTCTTAGCAATAACAATCTGTTTTTTGGTTTCTGAATAATCTGCCGAACCAATCTGCATACTTCCTTGGCCTCCTGCCTTTGTTCTCTGCGTCTTTATGAAAGCCATCTCCAAAACAGGGATCTTCTTCTCACGAGGACAGCGACAATCAATGTGAGGGTGAGGTTCTCTTCTGCATGAGGGAGAACAATTGGCTTCAGAACACAACTCTGTGGGGCACTGGCAGTTAAAAATGTCAAGAAGAGTATCAAGTGTGTGCAGAAATTTATTTTTCTTTGCTAGTTTTCCTTTACCAAGTGATGTCTCAACTGCTTTGTGCCACAGCTTTGTTAATTTTAGCTGAATAGTTCTATACTGATTGAGTACAGGTGGTTTGAATAACACATTAGCGTTTTTCTACTGATGCAGAAGAGGGGGAATCATGTCCCTTATGAGCTCTTTCTCTGTGTAGTTCCTTCTATCCTTTGTATTTTGTTCACGAAGGAGTAACCCTAGTCTCAGCATGTCTCGCACTGTTGGTAGTTCTGATACGAGAAGCTCCTTGCCTGTACCGACTAACAGGCTCAAGTGGCATGACGACTGACCTCTTGTCTTCAATTTTGGCATCTTAGGAATATCTGAAAAGAAAGAAAACACTTAAGTATTTTATATCAATTACGATGTTTCAAAGTTTAGTCATTCGATGTTCTAAAATTCAATAAAAAAATATTTCATGGGATTACAACATAATTAGAGAGAAGAATATGATAATAATAAATAATTGTAATAATCAATAATCCATACTTACAGTTAAACTGTAGTATTCGTCTAGTAGAATAACTATGAAGTAGGTACAAGAGCAATAACAGCAAACCACCGTCTATGACATCTAAGAGGCAACTGAGGACTGAGAGTGAGGGACAGTTCTATTCATGTTGTGACTTGTACATTGTACAACAACTATATGACCTTGAATAATTCTGTGACAGATGAATAGCACTGCCCAACAAAAAGAAAATTTGCTGCTGATTTAATTCTAAGACCTGTTTCTGGATAATATTAATGTGCTGATTTCAAAAATCACCTTAGATTTTGTCCATCACATCAGGTTTTCGTGCAATGCAATATGCCTATTTTGGGTGATCCATGAAGGGCGCTTATCAAAATTGATGATTTTTGAGACCTGTTAACAGCTGTTTTGCTGTTAAAATTTTATCTGTGGAATACGCAAATCTGTGCATTAAATCTAAAGGTCATGTACAACATATTAAAATCTTGGGTATCTGTGATTTCCCCCCCAGGTGTGAGCGTGACGTCATGATCATGGATTCATTTTTTGCTTATTTAAACACTTTTAATCACTTTATGTGTCAATATTACCATTGTATATTAAAGTTCACTCCCTGCACAATTGTTTACTTTTCCATGCTGATTCTGAGTATGTAAAAACTTATTTTTTGAAAAGAAAAAAAATTGGGCATAACCCTGCCAAAATGCGATATCTCCAAAATATCCATATTTGATTGCTCGAAAACCTGACGTGATAGGCAAAAACTAAGGTGATTTTTGAAATCAGCACACCAAAGTTACCTAAAAACAGGTGTTAGAATTAAATCAGCAAAATTGGTGTTGGGCAGTGTAGTTAATCAATTTATGTCCTATTATTTAGTAAAAGAGTCAATTTCTGAAACTTTAAGGTAAAATTGATGTAGGTAAGGATTATTTTATTTCATTTTGGTTGGCCAATTTCAAGTTTTGACATGAAAAGACACTATATTTTCACTACCAAAATTTATTTGAAAAAAGTTGACAAAATTGACACCCTAATATACAAATTGATTTTAGGCGTGTTGGTGTCATTACTTTCACCAATGGTTCCTTTCTTATATACAAGGAGAGTCTGCCTAAATCCCTGCTGTCTCGACTCGCGTATGCTTTTTATTAAGGCTGTGATGCCACATATATTGGTTCCACTTCACACCAATTAAAAACGAAAGTCGGTGAGCATTGGGAGTTAGTAGCAGGAGTGACGGTCTGCAGGACCTCCCTGCCGTTGAATAAACTAACTAAATCATCCATCTGAGGACGTAGTTTAACCCTATATGGACAAAATTTTCTCTAGCTTAAGTTATAAATGCCTGTACGTGTGAATAGTTAGAAATTCGTGGCAGTTGTTCATATAGGGTGAAATTGTAGCCAACGTATCACTTTCAATAGTTTTTCAGTCCTTTCTAAGCTAACGTGTGAACCTGATCTAAGTCTTATGGAGTAACTTTACATTTTTAGTAGTAAACCTACTCAAAGTGATTATGGTGCATCTATTGAATTGAGCATTTTAGTTATTTCATTTGTTTTAAGTCGTCTATTAGCATTTTAAACCATGTTCTACCATATAATATAATATAAACAAATCATGTATGTATGTTAAAGTTCCCTTTTAACTTTTGAATGTAATGTAATTGTCTTGTGTTAAGTTATGACTATCACTGAAGATTGGAGTTAAGACTCCCGAAACGTTTGGTGATTAGAGAATGTTAGTACAAACGTTTGTTATTTTATTTATCTATCTATCTATTTATATATATATATGTGGGCACAAACCACTAAACATATTAAATTAAAATATATCCGAATCACGAAACTATGTTGCAATCATTCGTGACTCGCTTGAAATGGAAGAACAATGCGAAATATTCTTGAAATTTAATACAAAATTGGAATAACATGGTAGGCGGTCTTCCTGCCATATGGTTCGTCTTTCTCTAAAGTACTTAGTCGTACATGAAATGTCAAATGGCATTCAGGAAGAAATTTGAAACCAGGGAAATGCCAAATAAGACTTCAACTTGGCATTTGGGGGGACACATGCAAGCAAATAGACAATATTGCCAATCAGCCTGGAGGTGAAGCAAGTCTATCACGTCATTATCATTTTGTGTAGAAAACTCAATAATTTTGCGCAGTTCTCACAAGTTTCAACAGCGGGTCAGGAGATATATATATATATATATATATATATATATATATATATATATGGGAATGAACTCAGAATGGTCCCCTGAGTTTTTTATGATACACACAGACAGTGCATGGAACAAGGAACTCTTCTGGGAAAATTAAATCCACTATAGTCCGAATAAGTCCGAATAAGTCATTTACCATTACTTATTCGGACTATAGTGGATTTAATTATCCCAGAAGAGTTCCTTGTTCCATGCACTGTCTGTGTGTATCATATATATATATATATATATATATATATATATATATATATATATATACACTGTGTGTGTGTGTGTGTTTGTGTGTGTGTGTGTGTGGAAAGAGAGAGAGAGTCCAAATCTATTTTTTGTTCACTCCTTATAAGAAATAAATTGGAACGTTTGAGACACCCTGTATATATGATATAGATTATACCAAAGAGGAAATCAGTAAATACAATTGTTGAAATCATAAATTTTAGAACAACGTAGTAATTTTCAACCTAACTGTACCATGGCACCTCAGGGTACAGGATTCTCAACCTTGTATCAATACCTCATAAAATTATTCGCCCTTGAAAGAGGGTATTGCTCTTCCGGGTACTCGCAAATCAATCTATGAATAAACAACGAAAAGGTCTTCAAACAGTTAATACATGCAACGAACATGGATCAATCTTAAAAGCATATATATACAGATCAATACAGAACAAACACATTTGGGAAATTTGACATATATATATATATATATATATATATATATATATATATATATATATGAATAGAAACGACATAAGTGTTAAGGAACGTTTCTGCACACGAGGAGGAGAGATAACGAATAATGAAAAATGAGGCGAACCGCCCAGGAATCGAACCCAGGGCCTTCCAATTGCCGGTCGGACGCTCTCATTTTTCATTATTCGTTATCTCTCCTCCTCGTGTGCAGAAACGTTCCTTAACACTTATGTCGTTTCTATTCATTTATATACTGCGCGGTCATTGCAGTTATATGCATATATATATATATATATATATATACCGGGTGTCCCATTCGGAATGAAACAACTTTGAAACTCTGTAATTTTTAAAGTATTAATGTGAGAATGTTGAAACTTTGCCAGTTACTACACCATATGCATAAGTTTTTGTCATAATGTTTTTTGTTTGTTTCAGATTGAATTATGTTTACCCCACAAGAAAAAGCGAAATGTGTATTATGGATGGCTGAGTTGAAGTCCCCTACTCTGGTGCAGGGATGCCACTTGTGTTACTTTCGTAACAAAATTGTTACTTTTTAACATTTTTGTACTTTTGTTACGACGTTCGGAAATTTTGTTACGTTTTAGACTTTTAACTCTAATTCCAAGAAAACGGTAAATTTTTAAGTTTTAATTATTGCTGTTAGTGTCACCACTGAAGTTGGCACATTAGAAAGAGTTGCCAATTAACGTTATAATATAGCGTTGATTGGCAACTCTTTCCAGTTGCTCTCGTGACTTTGTTCCGTGATCTCACGTGCGTTTAGTGTTTTAGTTTATTCAGTCTTATCTTTTATCTTTAATTTTATATTAAACCTGTTTAGTGAGTGAAATTTTGTGTTACTATATTTTGATAAAAATATATATATATATATCCCTTTAATATGGAGGGAAATCAAGATGATGAAACTTATGATAGTGATTATAAAACACCGGAGAAAAAGCCAAAAATGACTAGAAAATCCAGAAAGATTTTGGTATAATAATTCAAAAGAACAGTGTGGGGACAAGCAGCGCTTCCCTTTACTATCTAAATTCATGATGGATCTCCTTTCACTTCCTCATTCTTCGGCTAGTGCCGAAAGAATATTTTCAACACTAACTAATGTTAAAGTTAAAAATAGATCTTCATTGAAAACATCCACAATAAATGCGCTTTTATATACAAAAGAATTACTTCGAAGCCAGGATTGTACAAAATGGGAACCATCAAAAGAAATGATAAATATGATGAAGGAATCCAAATGGCAAGAAAGTAAAACTATGGATGAAGAAAACGTAGCATTTTAAGTAAGGTAAGACTTAATAAATAGTTTAATTTGAACAATTTAATTTTTTTTCGCGATTTGTTACCTTTTTGATGGATTTGTTACCTTTGGCTTATTCATTTTGTTACTTTCCCTAAAATTCTTGTGGCAGCCCTGCAGTCTGGTGCAACGGCGATTCCGTACAACCTTTCACGAGGAACCATCCACCAGAAGAGACCTATATGCATGGACCAAGAAATTTGAGGAGACTGCCAGTGTTCTAAAGGAACACTCTGGAGGGCGAACAAGATCGGAAGATGATGTTGAACGAATACGCGGCGCCTTTGGCAGTAGCCCGAAAAAGTCCATCCGTCGTGCCAGTGTTGAACTGCAGATTCCTCGTTCAACTGTGCATAGAGTCGTGCGCAAGCGGCTGCAGCTCTATCCATATAAGCTTCAAATTGTTCAGCATATAACATGTGAAGATCTTAACAAAAGGAAACATTATGCTATGCACAATGTATCTAATGTATCTAAATGTTATAATTCACATATATTATATGAAACTTTATGACAGTGACTATTTACTGTGTGAATATTACATTGTTTGCATCATTCAATAAAAAATTATAGGTTTCAAAGTTGTTTCATTTCGAATGGGACACCCGGTGTGTGTGTGTATATATATATATATGTTCGATCATTTACATAATGAAAATTTTGTTTTTAGAGATGAAGAAATGATAAATTCCAATTCATTCACGTTTAAAAGATTAATTGATTTCTGCTGATTCATGACGCCATGGCAAAGGCCACAGGCAATATTTTTCATTTCCCTATTGGCGCCCTCAAGCGCAGTGCTTGGTTAGATGGTTGGTAGTTGATTGGTTCAGTGTTTTATTGTCCATTTTTTTTAGCGCTTCCGTCTCTCTCTCTCTCTCTCTCTCTCTCTCTCTCTCTCTCTCTCCACTCGCATTTCTTTATCTATCTATCTTGTTTGTTCAACATAGCTTAACCTAACCTAACGTAGCCTAACTTACCTTCGGCTAAAGTGGGAAAGCCGTGGCTGAGAAGGGAAATGACATGAAATGGGGATAGACCATGCCGGAAATTAGGATTATATTTTCTTTCTCTGTTCTCTACCATTTTCTTTCTTTCTTTCTTTCTTTCTTACTCTTTTCCTGGACTAAACTAGAGTTAACCTTGTGGCGTTCGTACGTTGGAAATTGTGTAATTTTTCTTTCTAATTCTCTTTATTTCGTTTTTCTTTCTCTATATTTTCTCTGCTTCCATCTTTCTCCCATTGTATCTCTTTTTATGTGTCTCTCGTTGTCTTTTTCCTAAGTTCAGAAGAGACATTGAACCAAAGAAAGGGAGAGAAAGGAATCTTTCTCCCATTGTATCTCTTTTTATGTCTCTCTCGTTGTCTTTTTCCTAAGTTCAGAAGAGACATTGAACCAAAGAGAGGGAGAGAAAGGAATAGAGAAAATAGAAAACTTAAAAGAAAGAAAAATACAATAATAAAAAGTGTGTGAAATTGCAAATACGAAAAAGAAATTGATGGGAAATTTGATAGAAAATTAGATTATTTTTCCTTCATTGTCATGCTCAGCCTAACGTAGCCTATCCATTAACTTAACTAACCCAACCTAACTTACCTTCGATTAAAGTGGGAAAACCATGGATAAGAATGGGAATTACGTGAAATGGGAATAAACCAGAAAATTAGATGAATAAGGCAAATTTAAATAGGTCATTTTAAGGCGTTTCTGAAGAACACAAATATTGTCCCATAGTTAGAAAAATACATCACGAGTGTATATATATCTTCAGGCGCAGAAAGTACTTTTATGCACATACGAAGAACGAAGAGAGAGAGACCAACCGATTCTTTCAAAGTCAAGGTCGGATAGAAGTCAAGAATTTGGAATAAGACCCTTTTAAGAGGAATAAATAACTTGCTTTTAGCTTATTTTTAAATTTGTTTTTAGCTAAATATCGTTTGAGGTGAATGTTTCGTTTTATGGATATTGTAATTTCTGCATATTTCGAAATTATAGTTCAGGATTTTTTTTTCTTTAAAACTTCTAAATATTTATTTTACTTTTTTGATGTTTTGCAAATATTTAATTGCAAAATGGTTACAGACACTCTACACTGCTTAAATAGGGTTTTAAAATTTTAGGATATTCAGAAATATTATATATACAGTATATATATATATATAATATTTTAGGCGATTTTTTTTTTCGGGAGTCGGGGACAGGAAATGAAAGCATTTTAAAAAAAATCAAAATGGGTTATGTTGGTCATCGATTCTTCTCAGTAAAATGTCTCACTTCAATGAAGGGGTTGAAGGAGAGGAAAATTAATTGGTTCATCGGAATTTTACTATACCCAACTTCCTTTCGATGGGTAACGAAACCGTTTTTTTACGCGAGTCAAGGAGAAAATAAATTATTGTAATTACATTTTACTTTATTGTGAGTACGATAAATCTGTGCTGAGTTTCCGGAATCAAAAACCAATTTCCTATCAAAGTTGTTTCCACACATCCTGTTTACGGAAAAATGCGTTTCAATACTCTGAATAATTTTCTTTAGCCTTCATTGAAGGACATAAAAACTGTCCATCAAAATTTCGTTGAAAATTTCGTGCCTTTCTTTTCGAAGTAATTAATCACACTCCTCATTATTATTCTTTCCAAAATTTTGTATATGTGCTCTCGCGAGCATTCTTCCCCTTCTCCCAGTCTGCATTGGCACTGTCTCCCGCTTCATTCCCCCACTCCCTCGTAGCCGATCGCACCTTGGCACTTAATCGTTGTAGTCTTCCTTTTCCGATATAAGCTTTGACGGAAGTCTCCAGTCTTAGAGTTCGTTGGTTTAGCTTGCACCAAAAGGGGCCAACTCCTCCAGCTCCAGTTTTGTTGTGAAAATTGGGAAGATTTTTGTTTCATTTAACGTTACGTTATACATTTAACATGATTTTCGAGAAGTGAAAATAGTTTAACGTTGCTCGCGATCGGATACTTTGTGGAGTCAAACTGAAAACAAAAAAATATTGACAAAAGTGACGTTATTTATACAAAAAATTTCCCACACATAAGGGAAACTCCCCCTATAAAGTTTGTGTCATAAATATTACTGCAGTTATGAATTTTTGACATTAATACAAAGTTATTTGAGATTTGTGACCAATCATTTTGAAACGTAAATATATGAAATTGCTTTTTTGCCTTAAATATGTTCGATAAATTTGTATAGAAATAAAAGTTGTGACGTAAATTTTAAATAAAGAAAAAAAATAGCAATTTTACCACCGCATTTGTTTAAAATACTGAAAATGTATTGAAACGAAAGAAGAATCTCTGCATTTTGATTTTATGTGGCTACTATACATATACATATATGAGGAAATTCAACTCAGTGATATATGAACAACAAACGCAATAATACATAAAAAATATATAGACGACAATCTAAAATATAAACGAGGAAAATAATTCAACCGTCAAATTACTTACGAGGATAAAAACATTAAGGAAAAATAAAAAAAAATATTTAATGTGTATCATTAAAAACAATATGTGTGTCATTATATGAACAAATACAAAAATCTCTCTAACACGCGCACGCACGCGCGCGCCTGTGTGTGTGTGTGTGTGTGTGTACATATTACTTATGTACAAAATTTGATAAAAATATTCACTACGTAAAACTAAGAAAAGACACGTCATATAGCTTGGATACGCTTCATAATACATACACTATATTAAAAAAATCTCGTGTTCAATTAAGTGTCGTATGAAATAGATATTTTAATAAACAAATAGTTATTCCTTTTTGAAGCAACGATATCAATTCAGATATTTTACTTTGGTTTTAGTGTAAATTTGGCCGATAATTTCTCGCAACACAAATTGAAGAATTAAAAGAGGAAAATACAATTTTTAACTAAAAAAAAAAAAAAAATATTGTTTAAAATTTATTTTCTTTTTATATTTCGAAAACGTTTAAGAAATATTTCAAAAGACTTTTGATACACTTATAATTGATCTTCATTTATTTATTTTTTAAGTATATATATATATCCGACTTATACAGTAAATTAAATTAATCAACAAAATTGAAGCCCATTTGAGAAACGTTAAAGAAAATATCAACAAAAATATTTGTGAGTAACCTTAAAAATTTCAACAAAGAATGAGTGATTGCAGTGAATTTTTTATCAAGATAATTTTTCCCAATCAAAGTAAACTAAATAAAAAAAACAACAACATTAAAACAACTCTGAAGAAGTTTTGAGTAAACGGAATCAAACAAGCAGAAAAAAAAACGTAAATTAAAACAATACAAACTTAACAGGAAAAAAAAATAATAAAAAATCTCAGAATATCTTCATGAAAAGACAGACAGTGGAAGTTATCGTAAATCAACGCAACCATTTAAATTTATGTCAAGGTTACGTTAATTAAGGCAAAAGCAATTTAAAACTACTCGGAAGAACTTTGGGAAAATTTAAAGAGTTAAATCAAGCACAAAGAAGCGCGATAAAGCAAGCGGAAGTACGATAGAAACGAAGAAACTTTAAAAAATTAAACGAAACCAAATCTAGCAAAATCAGTTAGGCCTACAAAGTTAAACTAAACGGAAGAGCCCCATTAAGCAACTTAAAGCATGGAGACTAGCATCTCTGATTTGACAGAGTCCCTACGATTGGCTGAGCAAATGGCCAGTCTTTCTCTTTTCACTTCCTCTCGGTCAAAATCGAGCATTTTCAAGCAAAATTTTGGAGCTGTAAAGGAGGACAGAAGCAATGAAGCAAAACCATACGTACCACCGAGACATCTCCTGCTTTACCTGGTCAGGTGAGATCACTAGTGGTAATTATATTTAGGATTTCAATGTGTACATATGTGTACATGTACATATTTTATCCAATCGAAGCCTCACTTCTTAAACTACTGATGTAAAAGAGGGTCTTATTTTGAGTATTTAGCAATCGTCAAGCTATTTTACTTCATCAAGTAATTGGATGGGTAACCGTCCTTTGCGTTCAGATGATGTATCGACCCGTGGTTCGGATTCCACGAAAAGCTGTAGGTCCCCCTCCGTCATTGAGACGGACCAATAAAAGTCAGCAACCGGGGAAAAAGAGAACTCGAAAACCAAGCGGTCAATCCCTATTCAAAGAAATGACAAACAGCGGACTCATCACTATTTCTCCTTCTCTTTTATAACACGCTCAATGATCGAAAAGATTAACTGTTCGTTCGAGAAATTTTGCTAACGTTCAGATTTATATTATGAGATTGTTATGATAGAGTAGATGAGAACTTAAGAGAGGATCCCCTCTTCTATGAGTACATTCAATTCGGTGAAATGGTTTCCACTAACTTTAATCAGTGATGTAGTCGAGACCACCATGGCCGAGACCAGCAAAAAGGTCTCGAGTCCTACATCACTAACTTTAATCAACGTTTAGGGCGCATATCGTTTACGAATTAAGTTTTAGACATAGGCTAAATACCATATATCCATTCAGGGTACGAGTAGCTCGCAGCATCATTGCGAAGTATATAAAGCGTCAACGAACTAACGAGGTTTCTGTACGTGGTTCACTACCGCTGGAAGCAATAGTGCTTTGAATTTTAATACTTCAATGAATGGTCTCATCTATAATCCTTTCACGCGCGCTTGTCATTAGTTTGCATTGCAGATACTTCTGGTTTCATAGGACCTGGTGAATCAGTCCATTTTTTAAGGAATTTTTACTGCTGTGGTAAAAGTCAAAAGGACACCTAATCGTGTAATAAAAGGGCACTTGATAAATGCAAAAAGGGCACAACAGAAGAAAAATTGGATCACCTGAAGATCAGGTCCCCCAGCCTTCTTTAGTTAGCCTTATAAGGCTAACTAAAAAAATATCACGACCTAACCTAACCAATCGTTAGGTCAACTGTACGCCCTTGACGATTGGTTAGGTTAGGTCGTGATATTTTCGTTAGTTAGCCTTATAAAGCTAACTAAAGAAGGCTGGGGCCCCTGATCTTCAGGTGATCCGAAAAATTGGTTCTTTCTTATGGAATATGGAAATATCGATCATAAAAAACGTTTGTATAAATAAAAGGGTATACCATAATATATTTCTCCTCGCTAAGAATTTTTTACATTTGATTACTTTAAATAATAACATATAATAACTGTACTTTTGAAAAAGGGGGCCAAGGGGCACATCACTGCTGGGACAAATGAGGCTGACTGCTGGGATAATAATATGAAAGACCACTGGGACAAAATCCCAGTAGTTTCTATGTAAAAAAAAAAATGCCCCGTGGTGTATGATTCATCAGGAACCAGAAGCAATAAAAGTACAAAATTGCTCGTGATCTAAACACATATGTATTTATACATATCTGCATATTGTTTGCATATTGAAATTTATATTGTATTTGCTATTATTTTTGTAAAAAATTGCTCACTACAGAAAATAAATTGTCCCATAAAGATATCAGTACCGTTTAATTTTTATCTTTTAATTATTTGTGGTCAATAAATAACGCGAGGTTAGGTTATATTTATCATAATGTTAATAAGTTTAAAATTGCAGCCGACAGAAATCAATTTCCTGCTGCAACAACGACGGTTATTATTACTAAATTAATCTACAATTTTTTAATATATGTTCACAAATAGCGTGACCTTTAATTCGCAATTGGGTTACGTCGTGATCACCTTACAACACCTTTCCTCACAAGATAAGTGAAGTTAAGCGTCATTGGGTCTGGTCAGGCCCGGATCTAGAAGAATGGGGGCCCGTGGCTAATTTTTTTTTTGGGGGCCCCCTTGGCTACAATTTTTATTATATAAGGATTATAAGCTTTGTTTACGAGGAAAATTAAAGGTTTTCAGAACAAACATATTACTTTACTTTATTTATTTAGTTTTCAGAACAAACATATTTTACTTTACAAATATTTTACTTTATTTTACATATTATATTTTCCTGAATTAATAATTTTATACACACCTACCTACTGATTATGAGCTGGCAACCGATTGAACCGACGAGCCTTTTTTTGTGCAAATTCATTAATAATATTTCGAAAATCGACTTCTTTGGCCAGAGCATGTTCAACACAGAGAATTGCCAGTGACTGTAATCGCTTTTGCTTCATTGTTGAACGTGTGCAACATTTCAGTCGCTTTAACTTAGAAAAACTCCGTCCGCCGGTACAATTGGTCACCATCAATGACAAGTACATTCTGTATGCATTTAAGACATTGGGGAAAACTTCTCCAAATTTGGAGGCCCCCCTCAAATGCGGGGCCCGTGGCTGCAGCCCACATAGCCCACCCCTAGATCCGGGTCTGGGTCTGGTGATCAGTTGAATGGATGATCGTCCTCCGCTTTCAGGTGATGTATAAGCAATCCGTGGTTCGGATCCTATATAAAGCTGTGAATTCCTTCCGTCACGTGACCTTTGCCGTCACGGAGATAGGGTAATCCCAAAACAACAACTTAACTCGCACTTACCTGAATTCGGATGGTACTGAACACACACACACACACACACACATATATATATATATATATATATGCGGTACTTTTATATATATATACTGTGTATATTATATATATATACAGAGCTGGGCAGTAACGCGTTACAAGTAACGGCCGTTACGTAACGCGGTACTTTTTTAGTAACGGTAGCGGTAAAGGCGTTACATTTCAAATCAAGTAACTCTTTCAGTAACGACGTTACTTTTTTAGGGAAATACATTCGTTAGTCTTACTCGTTACTTTTTTATCGTAGCTCGCAATTAGTTTCTTTCGATCCTCACTCATTATTCATTAACCGTTAAAAATTTGTCCCTTCACTATGAGCGAGGTGTGCATGTTGGCCGTTGGCATGCTGGAAGCCTACCCCCATCCACCCTCTCCCCCTACACTGACACCACTGTCAAAGTAAAAAGGCGAAGAACCCTGGAGCAGGGAGGGACCTAAGTTCAACAGAGGTTTCGTCATTCCTCTCATCTGGGCCTTCACGGCACGTTAGCTCTGCATCCTTCCCATCCACTAACTTTAAAAATATGTTTATTAAACTTAACACTCCTATACCATCTAGTGCCGCTGTTGAGCGGGTTTTTTCAGTAGGAAAGGATATACTGCGTCCGAAACGAGGCTCGCTCTTAGATGCAACTTTTGAGAAGCTTGTTTTCTTAAAGACCGATAAAGATCTTTTGAATAATAGTTCTTAAGTTTGTATATTTAGCTAATAAATTTCATTTATCATTGCCACGCACAATAACTCATTTGATTCATTTCTTTAGTATTTCGTATTACTGTTTTGCAAAACTAAACTTTCCTGGTATATTCTAGCATTAGTAAATTAGTATCAATAGTATGCTACATCCTCTGTTATGTTGTAATTCCTAGTAATAAATCTTGCAGTAATTTTGTTTCACTTTTTTTTTTAATATTATGCCTTGTAAGTCATAACAAAGCAATGAAGGCATGCACAGACTTCATAGCCTATGCATTAACCAGTGGATACAAACCAACACATACTCGCACAAGCGAATGTTTATATAATATAATATTTTACCCTAGGTGGCCTAGCGGTTAAGACGCTGGGCTGCTGATGGGGCGTGGTTCGGATTCCACGTTAAACTGTAGGTCTAAAGTGGAGTGAAAGGCTTGACCTTCGTCAGAATGAACAATTTGGGCGGAAGCTAACCAAAGGTTACCAAAGGTATAAGGTATATATAAATTATAATATACCTATGCATATAAATAAATATAATATATTTACATTTCATTAAAAGTAACGGTAACGAGTAACGGTGCTGTTACTCGTTACTTTTTAAAAATGGTAACTGTAACGATAACGGCGTTACATTTAGACTGTAGTAACGGTAACGGCATTACATTTATAAAGTAACGAGCACAGCACTGTATATATATATATATATATATGCAAAGCTGGGCACTTGCGGTATTTTTTGCGGTACTGCGGTACTACCGCACTACCAAACCGGTACCGCATAACGCAGTACCGCAAAGGATCGCTGAAAGTACAGCAGTACCGCTACCGCATTCAAATTTCCCGCGGTACTTTCCGCGGTACCGACAAACACGACTTTTCAAAAAATTAACACTTTTTTGAAGTAAACCTTATTACAGGAGTACAGTAAGACGAATGCTGCGTGTGTTGCATCAGCCTAACTCTAGACACGTTAAGTTTTCGTTCAGAACATGTTACGTTGCCATCCTATCACAACGCCTCAGTGCAGTGCTTGCTTTTGAGCCGGTTGCACGTGTGTTACATTTCTGTGACAAAGATCGATTTTTAGCCATTATGGCAGAAAGTTCAGGTGCGAAATCGCCGATATGCAATTTCTGAAAATATGTGCTATTACTTGTGTTGTTCTTGTGTGCAGTACCGCAGTACCGCAGTACCGCGGAACGCACCAGGGGGACCTGAAAAAGTACCGCAGTACCGCGTAACGCACTGGGCATGCTGAGGTACCGCAGTACCGCGTATTATTTTACAGAGCTGGGCACTTGCGTTTTTTTGCCCGTTTTTTTGCGGTACTGCGGTACTACTACCGCACTACCAAACCGGTACCGCATAACGCAGTACCGCAAAGGATCGCTGAAAGTACAGCAGTACCGCTACCGCATTCAAATTTCCCGCGGTACTTTCCGCGGTACCGACCAACACGGTAGTACCGCAGTACCGCAGTACCGCAAAAAAAAACGCAAGTGCTCAGCTCTGCGGGCCGGGCGCGTAACGCACCCCCAAGTTTTGGTACCACGCCCACCACTGTATATATGTATATATATATATACCAGGTGGACGAAAAAAACCTGGACACTTGTTTTTCCTACAAATTTCAAACTAGTCAAGCTAATACACCCAAATTAGTACAAGATGTAGCCAATAGTATAGTTATCATGTGCTAAAAATTTCAATGGAACTCATATAAAACTTACCCTATTGAAATCGATGTTGTATTGCCCCCCCCCCCCATTTTCTTGAATTACGGCCAGTACTCTCCTTTCCACTGATCTATGGATGACTTGATTTTGCCTTGGGACACCATAGGCCAAACAACCTCAATTCTTTGTCTAAGTGCTTCCAGATTTTAAAATGGTTCCCTGCGACCATAGTACACCAATGACTTCAGTTCATTCCACACGAAGTAATCCAGAGGATTTAAGTCAGGAGAATTTGGTGGCCATTCTTCACTTTTTATGAATTCAGGAATGTTCGCCATCAAAAATTCTTGGGTTGCCTTGGCTGAATGAGATGGTGCATTGTTTAGAACAAAAAAAAAATCTTCGTTCGGGTACAAGTCTTGGCATTCCGGTAAAAGTTCTCCGAGGTGTTCAATGTAATTTTGCGAGTTAATTTTTGTTTTCTCTGGATCAGTAAAGAATAATTTGGTTTTTCCATTGTATGAAACACCACAAGATACCATTAATTTCTTGGAAAATCGTGAAATTGGATGATAAAGACGGTCTGGCGGGATTTCCGATTTTGGAGTTAATGCATTGACTCGGTTGTTTTGTCAATTTGTTGATACAGTCGTTGGGCCTAGGCAAGCTACGGCTTGGGACCGTAGCGCATCTATCCGGTATAGGTTAACCTGGATGATGTAGCCATAAGCACTGCCGCTGGTTAAGTGCCAACCAGTGATTATCTCACTAGCCGTATTGAGTCCGTTAGGCGAAACTGCGACAGTACCAAGGATGGAAAATATAACCCTTGGATTTCTATTATTTATTTGCAAAATGGACATGGTATTAGATTAAAATAATTATTTGAATATAAATAATTAACTGACAATTGTGATATATAATTAATTATGTTTACATACAATAAAATAATACAGTATACATAAAATTAGTATTAATGTGGTTTACAATTGAATTATGATGGGTAACTAATTTAAAATGAATTTATAGCTATTCCGAAATTCAAGACAGTAAAATTAACATTTATCTTGAAACTAAAATAAGAGTATTCACTACACACTCCCCCACCAGAGAGGAAGTGATTATCTCACTAGCCGTATTGAGTCCGTTAGGCGAAACTGCGACAGTACCAAGGATGGAAAATATAACCCTTGGATTTCTATTATTTATTTGCAAAATGGACATGGTATTAGATTAAAATAATTATTTGAATATAAATAATTAACTGACAATTGTGATATATAATTAATTATGTTTACATACAATAAAATAATAGTATACATAAAATTAGTATTAATGTGGTTTACAATTGAATTATGATGGGTAACTAATTTAAAATGAATTTATAGCTATTCCGAAATTCAAGACGGTAAAATTAACATTTATCTTGAAACTAAAATAAGAGTATTCACTACACACTCCCCCACCAGAGAGGAAGTTCAAAGAGTTCCGAACGACACAGATTTCCCTGGACCTTTTTGGTAGCTACATGTACCTCGCTTAAGGTTGATTCCAAAAACGCAGGCTTAAGACGATCGATAGAAACCTTGTCGACCTTGGAACCGCGCTGGATGAGAAATGATTTGCGCGTACGTCGGAGAACTTCATAGGGCCCGTCATATGGACATTGGAGAGGCCGTTTTGGGACAGGTACACGAACGAAAACGTGGGTGCAAGACTGGAGGGCTGGGGAAACAAAGATGTTCTGTTGGCTAGTCAATCGAGGGGGAACAGGCTGAAGGGACTGCATGTGAGAGGAAAGTGTTTGAGCGAATTCCGTAGGATCACATGACTTATCCCCTGCAGTGAAGTAGCCACCTGGTAGCCGCAGTGTTGTTCCATAGACTAGTTCAGCCGCTGTAGTCTTCAGATCACTCTTAAATGCAGAGCGAATACCAAGCAACACGAGTGGAAGCTTATCCATCCAATGGGAGTCTTCGTGACACATAAGGGATGACTTCAGCTGGCGATGGAAGCGTTCGACGAGGCCGTTAGCTTGCGGATGATACGCACAGGTATGCGCATGTACTGTACCCAACAAGCTGGTAAACTTCTTCCAAAGCGAAGACTCAAATTGGCGACCTTGGTCAGTGATGACTTTTGTCGGCAATCCAAATCTTGATACCCATCCATGAAGAAAGGCTCTTGCAACAGTGTCCGCTTGGATATCAGGAAGTGGGATGGCTTCAGGCCATCTGGAAAAGCGGTCGAGACAGGTGAGCAGATAACGTTGGCCTTGAATCACTGGAAGAGGGCCAACAATGTCTACATGAATTACCTCAAATCGCTGGGATGGGGGCGGAAATGCGTCAAAGGGGGACCTGGTGTGCCTTTGGACTTTGGCACGCTGGCAGGCAAGGCACGTTTTGGTCCAATGTTTGACATCCTTCCGCATCGAGGGCCAAACAAAGCGAGAGGTAACCAGGTGTTGCGAAGCACGGATACCAGGATGGGAGGGCTTATGAAGATCCGTGAAGACTGCTTGTCTGTGACATGGAGGGACATAAGGGCGAATAGCAGCTGTTGATACGTCGCAATAGAGGGGCACAGACAATCCTGGCATACTCATTTTCTTGAGGGAAAGTGAGTGAGTGGAGTCTTCTCTGAGCAGGTCTTGTAGTTCCGTATCCTTATCTTGATCCTGTGCAATAGCATTCCACAGTGTAGAGCTGAGGGTAACAGAAGTAATCTCTATTCTTGAAAGTGCATCCGCTGGAGTGTTCAAGACACCTTTGATGTGGCGGATATCTGTGGTAAATTGCGAGATATAATCGAGTTGCCTGATGACTCTGGGAGAGTGGTTACAGCTGTTTTTATTGAAGACAGTGACCAAAGGTTTGTGGTCGGTAAAAACACAAAACTCTCGGCCTTCAAGGAAATGTTGAAAATGCTTCACGTTTAAGTAAATAGCAAGAAGTTCACGTCCGAAAGCACTATAACGCGTTTGGGCTGGCTGCAGCTTTTTCGAGTAAAACGCGATGGGTGCTTGTTGACCGTTAATGGTTTGTTCCAACACCCCACCGATCGCAACATCTGATGCATCGACCGTCAGAGTTAGGGGGGCATCACTGATAGGAAATGACAGAGACAATGCACTATTGATAGCATTTTTGGCATTGTCGAACGCCTGTAAACTATCGCTACACCATACCAATTTCGTTACCTTGCGTTTGTGTGTGATCATAGCGTGTAGAGGAGCAAGAACACTGGCACAGTTTTTAATGAACTTGTGGTAATAATTTACCAAACCTAGAAACCGACGTAACTCACGCTGATTATTTGGCATAGGGTAATTTTTTATCACTTCACACTTGTCCTGAAGGGGGGTAATTCCGTGCTGCGAAATCGTGTGACCAAGAAATTCCAAGGTTGGCTGTGCAAACACACACTTAGATGCATTAATAGTAACACCGTATTGTTCTAAGCGTTGAAAGAGGAGTGAAAGATGTTCCTTATGTTCCTCTTCCGTTGAGCTGGCCACAAGCAAATCATCGATGTAGGCATAAACAAAGTCTAAGCCTCTGGTGACCTCATCTATAAACCTCTGAAAGGTTTGCGCAGCATTCCGTAGCCCGAACGGCATCTTCACAAATTCGAATAACCCAAATGGTGTACAAACTGCAGTCTTGGGAATATCCGAAGGCTCTACGGGAATGTGGTGGAAAGCCTTAACGAGGTCTATTTTACTGAAGATAGATTTGCCGTGGAGAAGAGAAGTAAAGTCTTGGACATTTGGTACCGGATATCGGTCCGGGATGGTTGTCGAATTCAAAAACCGGTAATCCCCACATGGTCTCCAGTCTCCTGACTTCTTCTGGACCAGGTGTAGGGGAGAGGACCAACTGCTTTTGGAAGGTCTTATTATCCCAAGATCTATCATAAGCTGGAATTCCGATTTGGCAGCTTTCAGTTTGTCCGGGGCAAGACGTCTGGGTTTTGCAAACACAGGGGGACCTTTTGTTGTAATGTGATGGGTAATGGTGTGCTTAATGGTATCACCCATCTGCATCGGTTGAAGAATTCCTGGATATCGCTGGAAAAGGCACTGGTACATGGAATTAGGGGGAACGAGGGAAAGTGCAGAGTTCGAGGCGTCCGGAAGGGCAACCTGTTTGGCAAGAACAGAAAGCAGTGTGGCCTGGTCGCATAAGCGTCGCTTGTCAAGATCCACCAGGAGTTTGAAATGCTGGAGGAAGTCAGCGCCGATTATGGGATGCTGCACTTGAGCACAGATGAAAATCCACTTGAAGGATCGGTGAAGGCCCAAGTTTAGTTCACGCGACTGAGTACCGTACGTGGGTATGCGTGAACCGTTAGCAGCGTATAGAGGCGGAGATTCCGAGTGCGTATGACCAGATTTTTGAGGGAATACACTGACTGACGCTCCGGTATCGACCAAGAAATTGACACCAGAGTTCCTGTCCTTTATGAATAACAGGTTGGCAGTGCGAGTACTAGACGCCATTAGGACTCGCTGCTGGGGTTTTCCGACGAAAAATTGCAAGGGGAGATGCACTTCCTAGCCTTCTTTCCAAATTTGAGTGGTAGAAGCAGATCTTCCCGGAACTCGAACGATGCCTCTTCGTAAATCTTGACCGAGAATGGCTTCTTTGCCGTTGATTTTGTAGCAGAGAACAAACGTGGTTGAGTTGTTGACTTAACTCTTCACTTTCACTTTCAACTCCAGTTCCGATTGTGTGTTCACGTTGTTGACCGGAGCTGTGTCAATCTCCACTACTTTGTCGGCAGTTTCTGCTAGTTTATCAACTGGAGTAGCAGGATCCATAGTGGCCAAGACACGCTGAGCTGATGGAGGAAGTTTCTGCAAGAACAACTGTCTAAAGATGTCCTTATCGAAGGTTTGTGCGCGTTCGCCTAGAGCGCACTGCATAGCCCTCAGCATTTGAGTGGGCTTACGGTCTCCAAGTTCTTCTTTTGAGATTAACTGATGTAGTTTCTCACGCTCGGAGACAGTGGTGCGGCACAGGATGGCAGACTTCAGATCGTTGTATGGGTCCTCACTCGTGGAAGTAGACACGATGACGTCACGGACTTCAGAGATGATGCTCGCTGGTAGAGAGGACAAACATGATCGTATTTTGTCCTGCTAGCGGTGATCCTTCCCAAGTTGAATTGTGATTGCACTTGGTGGAACCAAATAAATGGATCACCCGGCCAGAAGACGGGGAGCTTTACGCTCAAGTGGGAGATGGCACCAGCGTCGTCAGGCATCTTCTCCTATGCTTGCTGACGTACAAGCAAGACGACAAGTTACTAACGAAGGAGTGGAGGTTGAGACGAGCGCAGGCACAGAGCGCACGGGCAGGGGTGAGGGGCAGAGGGCACGAGCGACGTTACAGTCTGGTCCTAGTCGCTCGGGTGAAGGGGGTGATGGGCACGAACGACGTTACAGTCTAGTCCTAGTCGTTCGGGTAAAAGGGGGGAATCCAACTCCGGGGTCACCAATTGTTGGTTTTCGTCGTCGTCGTCGTTGGGCCTAGGCAAGCTACGGCTTGGGACCGTAGCGCATCTATCCGGTATAGGTTAACCTGGATGATGTAGCCATAAGCACTGCCGCTGGTTAAGTGCCAACCAGTGATTATCTCACTAGCCGTATTGAGTCCGTTAGGCGAAACTGCGACAGTACCAAGGATGGAAAATATAACCCTTGGATTTCTATTATTTATTTGCAAAATGGACATGGTATTAGATTAAAATAATTATTTGAATATAAATAATTAACTGACAATTGTGATATATAATTAATTATGTTTACATACAATAAAATAATACAGTATACATAAAATTAGTATTAATGTGGTTTACAATTGAATTATGATGGGTAACTAATTTAAAATGAATTTATAGCTATTCCGAAATTCAAGACGGTAAAATTAACATTTATCTTGAAACTAAAATAAGAGTATTCACTACACAGTTAATGTAAAGTCGGACTCATCTTGAAAAAAACATGCGTTTAATGTCTGCTAAATTAAATTTCCTGTACAAAGAATTACACCTTTCTAACCGTTTTCCCATAGCTTCTTTCGTTATTCTGGGGCACTCAATCTTTTAAAAGATCTGATTCCTTTACTTTTCATTATGTTTTGTACACTGTTGCGCGAAATATTTAAATTATTCGCCATTTTTCTCTGCGAAAGATGAGTACCAGGATTATTTTCCTGCGACAACGCATGTTCTTCAACATACCTTTCGTTTTCTCGAGTCCGAGCAGTACGCGGACGACCGCTGCCACGTTTTCTGTCAGTCGACCCTGATTGTCTAATTTTATTTATTACGTATTGTACTACTTTTTTTCCAATTTTTTCCCGAAAATTCCCTAATTATTTTTATAGCACTCCATCCCTTCTCGGCAAAACACGTCTTTATAATTTAAAACCATTACGATAGAATTTTAATTAACACCACAAGAAAAAAATAGGAAAAAACATTCCGTCAGCCAACACTTCTTAAAGAAATCTGACACTGCTAGCCTACCAATTCGCCATGTGACCACTTATCATTGTCTTATGTGCGCATGCGCAAACTGCTTGTTTTGTAGCGAACATCTGACACATCCAAGGGCGTAGTCAGCTTCACAAAATCTCGCTGTTTGTTTCGTCAAGTTAAATTTTTTATAATTAAGAAACGGCCAAAGATAACTGAGGTTTTCAGCACATGATAACCATACTATTGGCTACATCTTGTACTAATTTGGGTGTATTAGCTTAACTAGTTTGAAATTGTAGGAAAAACAAAAGTGTCCAGGTTTTTTTTTGTCCACCCGGTATATATATATATATATATATATATATATATATATATATATATATATATATATATGGGATGAATTTCACAATAAACGCGTGAAATGAATGAATGCTGCAAACCCACAAGGAAAAAGAAAAACGATTCCAAGGCCTTTCGTGTATTCAAAGCTACACCTCGTCAGGGAGTGAAGATAAAAGGCGAGATGCCCAGAAATATATACAACGTACAGGAAAAACAAAACAATTAGCACATACTTAACAAGGGTTAATGAGAGGCAAAAGAAATTTTAACATGATATCGTCAATTTTATACGTCCCCGCACTGTTATTGAAATTGTTTTTAAAATGAATAAATGCACATTCTAGAATATTTCTTTCTATTATATCTCTGTTTTTAACAAGCGCTTTAGAACTATCCCACTTGATGCTATGGTTACATTCCAATGCTTTATTTAACCATATGTATAGATGTAACCATAGCATCAAGTGGGATAGTTCTAAAGCGCTTGTTAAAAACAGAGATATAATAGAAAGAAATATTCTAGAATGTGCATTTATTCATTTTAAAAACAATTTCAATAACAGTGCGGGGACGTATAAAATTGACGATATCATGTTAAAATTTCTTTTGCCTCTCATTAATCCTTGTTAAGTATGTGCTAATTGTTTTGTTTTTCCTGTACGTTTCCTGTACGTTGTACTTTATTGGTAGACCAGAAGACTATATGAAAAATATTAATAATACGACAGTAGAATACAATGAAAATTCAAACACTAAGATATAAAAACAATTAATAAACAATAGTAGAGTCGGTTAAAAAATTTCAGAGTGAAAGTAGATGTTTACTATCAATATTTATCGTCAGTTTATTTATTATTTATTTTCCACATGACTATCCCCTTATCTTCAACAATACACAACTCAATCTTTTCTCTTCTCTTAACATTCTTCGTGTTTCCTTTTCTCGTGATCTTTCCTGGAAAGATCACATATAATCTCTTTCTAAAAACAGCTTCTAAGAGGTTAGATGTGCTGTATCGGCTCTGCAGTTTCTACCCCCCGCTCAGTTGGTGTCTCTGTACATCGGTCTTGTCCGCCCCTGTATGGAGTATGCTTCTCATGCGTGGGGTGGCTCAACCCACTCAGCTCTACTTGACCGGGTGGAATCAAAGGCTTTTCGTCTCATCAGTTCCCCGCCTCTAACTGACTGTCTTCAGTCCCTTCTCTTTTTTACTTGCATGTCTGTAGTTTGCCTGGTATGACAGCATTTGAGTTAAAACTGTGTTTGCATGGTTTGTAAACGCTCTTATTTTACTTCTTTTCATCTTTCACCCCTTTCCTATTCTCTTCGACTATTTTTCCGACTTGTCGGCAGTGGCCGGCGGATGATGATGGTGAGTCTTTCTCTCTCTTTTTCTGAATGAATGTTAACCCACGAATGATTGGTTTTGCTACTTACTTAACCCCTTATTCTCTTCTTTTAACCCCCTACTCTCTTCTTTCTCTCGGGCTAACCTTAGAGTGTATCTTAGGGTCTTTGTTAGCCTTAGCTTCTGTAGATCTGTAGATCGCTATTATAACGGACATTGCTCTTCTGAACTCCCTAACTGCATGCCTCCTCTTTTAAGGAGAGCACGCAGTATTAGACTTTCGTCACATTCTTATCCCTTTTCTATCTAATTCTTTAGTTTGTTTTTATGCAGGAAGGAGGGCCCCACACACCCACACTATAGAGGAGGAAGACAGCCAAAATCAAGGTCCAGGGTGTTCCAGATCCCTGGACACTCTGTGTTTGAAAGATTGGAGGTCAGAGACAGGGGGAAAGATGGATTGAGAAAGATTGCTCCAGAGTTAACCGGCTGAGCAAATGAAAAATTGAAAATACCTATTAACCCTTGCGTTAGAGAGTTAAAGAGAAAAGAAATGAGAATGTGTCGAAAGTCTAGTACTGCTTGCTCTACTTAGTTCGAGAGTTCAGAAGAGCAGTGTCCGTTATAATAGCAATTGTAAAGAGGGAGTGAAGCAACAGTGCGACGAAGAGAGAGAGATTAAATACAGTCAGTAAGAAACAGAAAATTGTTGAGCCGAAAAACTTTTGATTCCACCCGGTCAAGTAGAACTGAGTGGGTTGAGCCATCCTACACATGAAAAGCATACTCCATACAGGGACGGACAAGACTCCTGTACAGAGACACCAACTGAGCGGGATTGAAGCAACCGCGGAGCCGGTGCAGCACACCTAACCTCTTAGAATTTGCTTTGGAAAGAGAGTAGGCCTATATGTGATGTTTCCAGGAAAGATCACGAGAAAAGGAAACGCTAAGAATGTTAAGAGAAGAGGAAGGATTGAGTTGTGTATTGTTGAAGGTAAGCGGAGAGTCGTGTGGAAGATTGCGACAAGTAGATAGATGGAGGAACTGAGTTTCTGAGGCATTGCAAACTATAAGGTTTTCTCTGCCCTAATCAGAGATAGTAGAAAGATCAGAGGTCAGGTGCACCATAGCCGTCCTACGCGAATCATGGAGTGACTGTTGAGAGGGACGCTTTCTGAAGTGGGAGTAGAAGTGAAAAGTGGAATCATCATCATAGAAGTGGATAGGACAGTAAGTACGACTTAATAGAGCATTGATAAAAGGAAAAGAGTGGGTGACAGAACAGAGCCCTGAGGGACACCACTATTAATAGTTTTAGGAGAAGAACAGTGGACACCTACAGCTGCAGCTATAGATCGGCCAGAAAGGAAATTAAAGATGAAGGCACAGACAGAAGGATAGAAACCGAAGGAGGACAATTTCGAAATGAAAGATTTGTGCCAGACTATCAAAAGCTTTTGATATATCTAACGCAATAGCAAAGGTTTCACCGAAATTCCGAAAGGAGGATAACCAAGAGTCAGAAAGATATGTCTGATGAAGGAATTTTTGGTGTCAAAGAACAGATTTTGCACGATTCCGGGCAGAAATATAAGTTAAGTGAGAGTCAAGAGTTGGATGCCGATGGCATTCTGAAAGCCTGTTGCGGATAGCATTAGAGCAGTGGTTCTCAACTTGGGGTACGCGAGGGAATCTTAGGGAGTACGCAACGGGGTCTTAAAAATATAACCCTTTTAATTGTATATACGATTAACAAACAGCCACAAGTCACACGGTCGTAAAGAAAGTAAAAATCCTGTATGCCTCCCTCGAAAATCCAGAAAATCCCTTGAAAGAGCTCAAGGGGTACAGAAGAAGAAAAAAGTTGAGAACTGCTGCATTAAAGCGAGCAAAGTAAAACCAAGGTTGTTTTTTTTTGCATTAGTAGTAGGAACAGAATATGGGATGTACGCCTCCACGCTCAAGAGAATCACCCCCGTGATGTGCTCAGCACACTCGGAGGGGCTCCGGCCACGGAAGCAGTAATCATTCCATGAAAAATTACAGAAGTACTGACTAAGGGCCTACCAATCTGCGTCGGCAAAGTGCAGGGGTTAGTCGGTATTCTCGATCTTTCATCTGCTCAACTGGTCAACTCTGGAACAATCTTCCTCAATATATATTTTACTGTGTCTATGACCGCCAATCTTTCAAACGCAGAGTATCCAGGCATCTCGAAAACGCTGGACTTTGATTTCGCCTCTTTTTCTTCTATGGTCAGGAGGCATTTTTTTGGATGCTCGCCTTGGCCCCTCCTTCCTGCATAAAAAAAAAGAAGAAAAAGAAAATGGAGGTCCACGAACGACTTAACACAAGTTTTTGAACCAACGGTATTCATGTGTATGTATACACACACACACACACACACACACACACAAACACACGTCTTATATATATATTTTGGCTTGTTGACAGCTTGTTTATAGGTCACCAAATGAATGTCCAAACTAAAGGAGATTAATAGACTTCGTGGTTTTTTTCTTAATTAGGAAAGATAAAAGGATAATTATTTGCAATGAATAACAGTTAGATAGTTCGTATTGAAATGTGCAAATATTACAATTACTGAATGTTGAAAATTAAAACGTAATTACATGGAAGACAAATGTACAGTGTCTCAGTTGTATTAAGATGCAATAATTAGGATGATAAAATACCGTACGTAATAAACAATAATAAGCCTACATACGGTATTACATAACAATACAAGTCCGATACGCGGTATTGGAGACACTTTAGAGAACCTGTTTGGTTAGACTGAGAGTTTGTATGAATGGTAGGCTGTATGACAGGAGCCTAATACATAGGCTGACCATACGTACCGTTTTGAACGGGACAGTACCGTTTTGTATGGGTTTTTGTATGGGTTCTGTCACTGAAGAATAATTGTAAGCTCAATATGTTTATGTACTTACTTTTTCATGAATACAGAATATTACATAACCCCCGTCCCTTTTTTGCCATCCCAATGTCCCGTTTTTGTCTCAAGGAAATATGGTCAGCCTACTAATACAACACTGTAAAACACTGTAGACCACGTGAGTTAGGCCTATACAGAGAACATTAAACTCTGAGCTAAGGTATGCTAGAAGTTTCTGACCATTATAACTGACGCAGATGTGAGAAAGAACCTTCGTCAGCGTTTTCTGAGCGGTTGTAATCTTGTACGGCTAAAAAGAGAAACTCCAACTCTGAGAGTGACAAAAAAGGAGTTCCTCGTGATGTTTTCTAAAGCAGGTGCAAGTTTCTGCTGGCGAAGCTGAGTTACTGATGTAACTTTATCATAAGTGCTCTATGATAAACTCCAGGTGTTCCATGGCAATTAAGGCGTTTGTATGAGCACTTAAAGTTATCACAAGATTGGCCTTTTGTGGTGGCCTCAGAACGAACTTGAGAATGTTTACACAGATGATATATATATATATATACCGGGTGGGCCAAAAAAAACTATTACTCAACTTTTGAAAAAATATTGTGGCTCATCCTGTACATTGATCTTACTGCTGAGGCCGTATATTGTACCCATGTTTTTACTCTTTCAAACGCTGGCTTTGAATCTAGATTCAACGCCCCAGGAGTAGAGGTACAGGCTCACAACTGAAGGGAGGTATCAGAATATGGTGCTCAATTGAAAGGCGGTCAAAGTCAGCAACTGATACTTTCTGATGGCTGTCAGTTTCTCCATAAATAATTAATTTTCCTAATTTTTACACAAAATAATTAATTTATTTCCTTTTTCATTTCAGACCATCATTCTGCTATAGTTGGTGAACAAGTTATAACAATGAAATACTCTTTGCCGTTTTTGGAAGATGAAGCATTGATATTGAACCTGCGTAAGGAGAAACACTGGGGTGCAAAACGAATGAAGAAAGAGTTTCCAAATAAACGATGGACGATACCCGGACTTCAATATCTCAAAGAAAATCGATATCACAGGATCGACCAAACGAAAAAAAGGCAGTGGAAGGCCAAAAACATCACGTACTGAGGAAAATATTGACATGGTTTCATCCAGGATATGCAGTCAAGAAGAACAGCCCAACACCCACAAGTCCGTTAGAGAAATTTAAAAAACTACTGGTATTTCTCGCTCTAGTGTTCGTCGTATAGTAAAAGATGATCTGGGTCTTAAATGTTTTAAAAGAGTCGAAGTTTATAAGCTCTCTGCATCAAACAAGCAAGCAAGAGTTGAAAAATCTCTCGCTAGGTTAGATTGATTCCCAGACAGAGAAGTGTCGAAAATATGGTTCAGCGACGAGAAAACCTTTACGGTTGCTTCAACAATAAACACACAAAATGACCGAGTTTATGGAAGACATGACAAAAATGCGGACGTTCCCTGCAAAGTCGATCTAGACTGATTTTTTCTCAAAAAAATCATGGTTTCCATCTTTATTTCAAAGTTAGAGAAGTCAGAGATTGTTTTTGTTGATCAAAATGCCAAAATCACTGCTGCTTATTACCAAGAAAAAATCCTTGATGTGGTACTGCCGTCGATAAGGGAGAAGTCAAGGTTGCAAGCGTGCGTTGATAATGGAGGAGGGCACATTCCGCATAATCTTGGACTCAATTAGGTAACTGTACAGAAACAGAAGGTTTTTCTACCCGTGTCTGTATAACAGCGAATTAGAAAATAATGGTTACAGTTAGCAAATATCCAACTTCGCTACGAGATAGACCATGAAATTCTATATAGGACACATACTGTATATTGAATGTACAAATAACATTTGATAAAGGTAAAACTATATTGTTCAAAATTAGGGTAATAGTTTTTTTGGCTCACCCTATATATATAAAGGAACAGCATGACTAGTCTGCAGACAAACATTTAATAATCAAAGCTTTCGACATTTTCTAATGTCATCGTCAATGCTAAAACCAGAGATACGAGTATGCTTCGCGTGGACCGGCTATGGTACACATGACCTCTGATCTTTCTACTATCTCTGATTGGGACAGTGAAAACCTTATGACTTTCAGTACATCAAAAACTCATTTTCTTCATCTGTCTACTCGTCCCAATTTTCCACACGACCATCCCCCTTACCTTCAACAATACACAACTCATTCCTACCTTTTCTCTTAATATTCTTGGCGTTTCCTTTTCTCGTGATCTTTCCTGGAAAGATCACATAAACTCTCCAGTGGCGGATTATCACTGAGGCTATTGAGGCTGAAGCCTCAGGCTCCCATGCTTGAGGGGGCCCCCCCAATCAACTGAGTTTCGATGATATAATTCGAGATTTCGCAAATTTCTTTGATTAAATATGACAGAGTACACAAACTGACAAATTCCCTGTTTTATTTTATGTTTTATAGGCCTTAAAGTAAAGTTTGTTTAATACTGTTTGGTTTTGGCAAGCGGCAAAATACACTGTGTTAAGATTCTTTTAAGTTTGTTTCTCAATTAGTCTGAGCACCGTACATATAATTCGTGCAAATGTACTATGTACTGTACAATTGTACATGTACATGTATTGTCAATAAAAAGCTATAGAAAAGGGCCCCCATATTCTTCATTGCCCCGGGGCCTCGAGGTGTCTTAATCCGCCTCTGAAACTCTCTCCAAAACAGTTTCTAGGAGGTTAGGTGTGCTGTATCGGCTCCGCGGTTTCTTCACCTTCCTCGCCTCTTCCTGACTGTCTTCAATCTCTCTCTCTTCGCCGTAGTGTTGCTTCACTCTCTCTTTACTGTCGCTATTATAACGGACACTGCTCTTCTGAACTCTCTAACTGCATGCCTCCTCCTTTAAGGAGAACACACAGTACCAGACATTCAACACATTCTCCTTCTTTTCTGTTCAAATCTCTAACTCAACGGTTAATCGGCATTTTCAATTTTTCATCTGCTCAACCGGTGAACTTTGGAACACTCTTCCTCAATCTATCTTTCCTCCTATCTATGACCTTCAATTTTTCAAGCGCAGAGTGTCTAAGCATCTCAGAAACCTTGAACCTTGATTTTTTACTCTCTTCTACCTCTAATAGGGGGAGGGAGGCGTTTTGGCAGGCATTTTCCCTTGGCCCCTCTTTCATGTATAAAAAAATATACCTTTTAGCCTTTCAGATGTTCCGTGCGATCAGGGCCGGATTAAGGGTTTCGTAGGCCCTGGGCGCTTTTCTATCGTAGGCCCCTAAATTTGCCGATGCACCGTCTATTTATGTGCCTTATTTTAACTTAGACCCAAATTGTTCCCTGGTGAATGTGCTTGTTCTCTTAGCACTATAGCTAACTAAATTAATTATAAAACATAACATAAACATCGCGCCAGCTCCGTGGGTGCTGCCACCTGTGGATAACACAGCAACTAATGAATTTGTTGACACAGGCTGAGAGGCTTCGAAGTAAGTAGTTCCATAATTTGAGGTTAGTCTGCCTGTTTTATTACGGTTTTTGCATGTTATATCTAACAAATATATTCGCTTATTCATTATGAAAATAAACTTAGTGGAGTTTATTTATTCCTTTGTGATTTTTATTAGATCTAGTTGGTTTGAGGCCAGTCAGGTGTGGCGGGTGTCTAAGCACTAAGCAAATAGATACTAAATTAACGTTTATAATCACTTAGTCTTATGTCTATAATCTATTTCTCTGTTGTCAAACTTTATAGAATTTTTTCATTTATTCTGTTAGCCTATAAAACTTCAATTTCCCAAATTTCGTAGGCCCTAAAACCTTCGTAGGCCCTCGGCACAGTGCCCACTGTGCCCTCTTGATAATCCGGCTATGCGTGCGATGATTCCTCATTTCAAGGAAGTCAGGCTTTTTGTCCCTCCTCTAAATAGTTAAAAACCAAATATGAAATTAAAAATCTTCATATTTAAAATCGTTTTAACCTCATATTTGGTTTTTAATTCTACGAGTGTGTGTGTGTGTGTGTATATATATATATATATATATATATATATATATATATCTGGTTTTAGCACTGAAGATGACATTAGAAAATGTCGAATGCTTTGATTATTAAATATCTGCCTACGGACTAGTCTACTTGTTCTTTATTCGACTGAGGTTTCCAGAAGTTACAGACTTCCAAAGACGCGAGGATCCACTCTAGGGTAACCGAAAAAGTAAAGTAGAAAAGATAAGGAGGCAGACAGTCATAGAAAATCCTAAGCAAATCTGTCGTACCACGCTAACACTTACGCAGGTGTAAAATTTTACTCAGAAACAATTTTCACACCATATATCAGGGCCGCATTTAGGGGGTGGCGCACCGGGCAAATGTCCAAGGCACCGCGCCCGATGGGCCCCGCAAATTTCAATTGAAAAAAAAAAACGTCATCTACAGTATTTGCCATCTGCAACGAGTTTTACTTTTTCTGGCAGGCGGCATGGCATCAGGCATTTGAATATCCGCTTTGATGGTGTTTAATTTGTTGTTCTTGTTAGTGTTACTCATTTCTAATGTTGTTACTAACTTATTTCTTGTTTCTGTTGCAGATTTATGATTTATGTTCTTATTGTTGGTATTGTAATACGTACAACATGGAAACGAGCCGTGACCGGGATCGAAGGAGGAAATATAAACCCAGTAGTGAAAAACGTAAGGATAAGAAGCGCAGAGAAGAGTTTCTTGCGACGGTGCCGAAACTGACTAATTGGATTAAATCATCAGCAACTAAATCAACCCCTTCAGCAAGCCAACCAGCTGCCTCCGCTACTTCAGCAGCTGTGTTTACTGTTTTGTCTGTAAATTAATGCCGAGGGCGGACAGCAAGTTCACAATCGGGTTCAACGACTGGAAGCATGGTAGACAATCGGTCGAAGCACACGGAAAATGTGAGCAACATATGGAGTCGATGAGATATTTGTTGGTTAGAAAGTCTGTCTCCGGCCGTGTTGATTCGAAACTGGTGAACCAGTTTGAAAAGGAGTGCAACTACTGGCAGGAAGTTTTGCGGCGTTATGTCGACGTTATCAAGTATATCACGTCACGAGGACTAGCAATTCGTGGACACGACTCCCGTTTCGGTTCACCAAACATCGGCAACTATTACGGAATTTTATCGGCATATGAACACAAACGAACTGAAAGGAACATTCCCAAACATGGAAATAGCAATGAGAATATACCTGTGTATGTTTGTCACGAACTGTTGTGGTGAACGTTAATTCTCGAAACTCAAACTGATCAAACATTACCTTCGCTCCACAATGGGCCAGGAGCGCCTTTCGTCCCTGGCGCTGTTGAGTATAGAGCATGAGGTGTTGCAGTCGGTGAGTTTCGAGGACACAATCACGCAGTTTTCCAAACAAAAAGCCAGGAAGCGTCCTATGTAATATTCATTACAAATCTACACTCTATCTACAGTACAGTAAGCTGTACAGTTTAGCTGTTTATTAAGTGCATTACAACTGTGTAGCTGTATACACTGTATGTGTACATAGTTAAGCTATAGTCTTTAATATCACATTAATAAACCGAATGGCTTCCGCATGTGTGTTTTGTGTGTTAAAAAAATATATCTGTTATGCGCATTACAAAATATTGTCATTCATTAACACACTAAAATAATACATCCCGAAAAATAGTTTGCTCAAGGCCCCGCACACTGTAAATGCGCCCCTGCCATACATACACATTAATTACCTCGTGTTCCCAAACACACATGAAGATTTGATGTAGTAAGAAGTAGAAAAAGACAAAGAAGAATAAGGCGAAACACTGAACTACATCATCTAATCTACACCATGCTTCTTTTTATGAACGATTACTTATTTATTAAGAAGAAGCAGCATCGTTTCATCGAAGCAACATTTACTCCTTTCTCCGTATTAGCTCTCTTCCTGCTCACGCCAGGTTCAACTATGGATCAGAATGCAGTTTACAAAAAATAGCTATCTTATCTATTCTTATGGCAACCATAAGAATAGATAAGATATCTATTTTGTTATCAAATACTTTTGATAATATGTTATCGTATTTAGCCAACAGTTCCGTAACAGCAATGAAGTTTCCACTTTGTGCTTGCCCAATATTTTCAAGATGTCCCCCGAATGTCAAATCGGAAACTACCAAAGTAAGAGTTACATCAACGATTCGTTTTAAAGCTTCTTTCCCAAGAGTCATAATTAACGCAAGCGAGTAAATGGCAGAGAGAGAGTTCATGCTCTTTAATTTTTTTTAGAAAGGGCTTGCCAATCTCTAATTCCATCGACCCAGGCTGAGTTATAGGAAGGAGCATACCTATCTGCAAAAAGCCAACAAGGCTCGCAGTAAGCGATGTCTAGTTTATCCGAATGACAGCCACATTCGAAGTATTTTATATTCATTTGATGTCTTTTTAAAATAATTAAACTAATAATTAGAAGAAAAGCTTCTAATTTTTTCATCTCTTGGAAATGGATCTAGAGCAACGGTTCTGAACCTTTTTCTTCTACGTACCCCTTGAACTCTTTCAAGATATATTCTGGATTGTCGAGAGATAGAGGATTTTTACTTTCTTTACGACCGTGTGACTTGTGGCCGTTTGTTAATCGTATATAAAATTAAAAGGGTTATATTTTCAGGACCCCGTCGCGTACCCAGTAAGATTCCCTCGCATATCCATGGTTCAGAACCACTGACCTAAAGGGTTACAAGGATCTGCTTTTATGATAGCTTGTTTCAAATCTACATCACATATATCGGATGAGTGAATGCCACGATCCGTCGGATAAGTCAAACTGAAATCAAGTAGGCCTATATTGTTTCCCATATCTTCAAAAGCAATATGTGAAGCAGATCTAGTTGAAGTTTCATCCAAAGATTTAAAACATTTTCGACTCGATTTCCTGAGCTACTTTTGTTATAATCACCTACCTCTGATATACCGGCATTTTCATTAAATTCTTCTTCTGTCTTCTCTACCAACTGTTCTTTCGAATCTTTAGCTATTTTGAATAGAGACGTAATTTTAAAATTTCTTTTAACCGATTTTTCTATACCCCCCTTAAATAAGTTTTTTTTTTTGGTAGCGACATGGCTTAACCCTTTTTTGTGATACAGAACATAAACAGAGTTGAAAACTAAGCAGCCTTTAAAATCACAACAAATGAAAAATGACAATTGACGCAACAGATTCCTCAAAAGGAATGCTCGCACGGGAAAACCCAAGTTGAGGACAAGTCAATGAAAGACTAACTAATTACAAGTACTCCAGTAGTGTCAACATTTAAAATATCATGCCAAGTTGCCAACGTTTGAATTTACCGTTCTAGTTTTGATGACTGATAATACAGGGTGTCTCAGAAATCGCGCACCATATTTATAGGTGCGGATGACCTAAATCTGTGGTGCGCGACTAAGGAGACACCTTGTATAATATATTACCATACATACTTTCAAGTAATAAAAAAAATTGCGATTAATATGTCAACTATTGCCATGCAGGTCCCCTCTAGCCCGGGGTTTCCCCGCCTTGCCGCCCTCTGCACATATATCCATTCAAAATATCAGTATCATTGCCAACCAAGTACATAATATCAATGTATTGACAAGGCTTCCGTAAGTGATTCATCATCACTGGAAGCAACACTGTTCTGTGCTGTCAAAATCAATGTGTGGTCAAGTTCATTATCATCTACGTGCTTGTCTCATTAGTTTACGTTGCAAATACGCCTGACACTATAGGACTGATTCATCAGGAGCCAGAAGCACCAAATGTTTGTGTTTCCTCCCCAAAGCAACACAAATGCACCCGTTTCAATCACAAGTACGTTAATTTCCCCCTCAGGCCTGCTCTACACACAGAGGACCAAGAACTCAGAATCTTTGAAATTTCAAACTACCACCTTTGTTCATGCCTTTAGTTTCTAATTCTTTACTCGTACAATATTAACACGGTTAATAACTATCCTAATTTTTCTAAAAAAAAAATTTTCAACTCAATCAGATCAGAAGCAGACTCACAATTTAACCAAAATAACTATTTAAAAATTTTAACATCTTCAAACTTAACTTTAATTTATTAACCAAAATATTCCATTCTACAGTGCGTTCGAAAAGTCTCTCCGTAGTCAACGTGCTTGTTGTCAAAAGTGTTTGACAAGTGTAGACGAGTTGCTCTGTGCCTGCAAAATGGTGGAAAACACTTTCAACACATGGTGTAAAATCACTAAATCATGGTTGAATGAAAACTGTAGTTTTTCAATTTCCCATGCGTTTAACATAGCACTGCGGAGAGACTTTTCGAACGCACTGTATATTTAATTTTGATAATGAATTTGTTCTTATGTTTTTCAAAGGTGAAACTGTGGCGATCATCGCCTATTTATAGATATACAGAGGGTGAAATAAAAATAACGTCCGAAATAAATAAAATTTATATTTCTAAAACAAATTGACTTACGCGTAAGCGCTTTACGACATTTAATAACCAGACTCATTGAGTTTATATTAATTATACATTTAAATTTAATTAATTAGTAATTATTACGAATATGTTTGACCTTGTCCATCTTATCTTTAACCATATCTATAATAGCACTATTTACATTTATTTTAATGGTACCCGGTCGATTCGCCGACGGACGTTTCGCCGAATGGACTGTCTTTAATATTTCTGAGAAAATACACACGTTTCAACCAAAAAAAAAAAAAAAAAAAAATTTAGTGAACATGTCAAATTTAGACATTAAAATCGGTACAGAACTAAATACCGGGTGTCCGAGAATTATCTGTACAAGTTTTGGCTGTATTAAAAGTCAACCATGAAGTGTAGAAATTCCAGTGTTGTCCCATTTTACAGAGAATCTCTAAGTTTTTTCTGATACCAAGTTTTGACAAGTTTTTTAGAAATTCCAGTGTGTCCGAAAATTATCTGTACAATTTCATCTTTTAATAAAATTCTTCATAACACACGTAAAATTCTTAAACAAGATTATTTAGAATATGTATTTTCAAAAGTTTCTTTTATTAAAGTAACGTTGTTACAAACATTCGATGCACCATCAGTGATTCGCAAAACATCCAATCGATAATCCAAATGTTGCCATGTACGCTGCAGCATATCCACATCAATTCGCTCAATAGCAGCGGTGATTCTTGCTTTTAAATCATCAATGTCTGTCACCCGCGTACAAAAAAGAAAAAACTTGTCAAAACTTATCAGAAAAAACTTAATGAGTTTCTCTGTAAAATGGAACACTGGAATTTCTACACTTCATGGTTGACTTTTAATAACAGCCAAAAATTGTACAGATAATTCTCTGACACACGGTACATTATTAAGTGTTTTAAAATCGTTACATAACAAAATATTTATTTTCTGAGCATTAAAACCATTAAAGACTAAAATTTTTAAAAACGAATTTTATAGATTATGAGCAATTGCTCTTAAGTAAGCCGAACCTTCATAGTTAATATAATTGTCTACCAGCTTACTCAACCTTTCATTGGCCGCTTCATACTTCTTGACATCCCTTGGCATAATTCCTGCTAAAGCCTGTTCGATAGTTATATCCCATTCATTTTGTTCTCTACGAAGCCTTCCAATTAGGCGGCACAAGTTTGGATGGGTGATGGCTACTCTTAGTTGGAACCCGCGATGCCATCCTTCTAACGAATTATTAGTGCGGGGTAAACCAGCTGTTGTGCGTTCCTTTACATTCCACATCGTAATGTCGAACTGTGGCCGCCTTCGCCTTCCCCTTTGCACAACCCCTAACCATGTAGCCTCAAAATAGGCGAGAAATTCATTAAGAACTTCATCAGTTTCATCTTCAATTGAAGCCATCAGGTCGTTGAACTTGCCAATAACGTCGTTGGTAGGAACAAATGCCAAAGCTTGAAGGCTTTTAATCATAAGATAGTTCTTGGGTTCATTATACCAATTCTGCAGTCCGCAGGACTAGATTTGTCTCCAAAGACACTGTCCGAAGTGGAAAAAGCATCCAAAGATATGGGCATCAGGAAAGTTCTGCTTAATGCTGCTGATTGCCGCTCGCTCAAAGTCAACAGTGACTGACGTTGGTTGCAACTGGCGTGCCGCCTTAAGTTGTGAAAAAATTGTCATATGTATCTTGATTTATTTTTTTTTTTTTAGTGATGCAATATACCAAAGGGACAGTGCGATTTTTTCCGAGCAAGACATGGATCGAGTATAGTTGATGACCCAATGGGTTTTTGTCCGTTGCCATAATAATAATGCCTTCGTTTTCATACAAGATAAACCGTTCTCCCCTGAATGACACCCTAAGTTTATCTGTTAGCTCGTTGCCATCAGGAACTTTCCTTTGTCTCCTTATCATTCTGCCGAGACTTTCCTTTTTTTGGAAGAGCACCAGCTGCCTCTAAGGGAAAGTCAGATGTGCATGTTCGTAAGAGTGACCTCTTCCGTGTCAGTAGCCCTTTCTTTCATGCGTTTGCAGCGTCTTAAGCACAACGGCGCGGTTTGCATAAGGGGGATGAGAACGGGCAACTGATTCTTCTTGAAGAACATCATTCAAGGTCGTAAGACGTCCTCCACATTCTATTCTATCTCCAATACGACACCTCACCCCTTTGCCTGTCAATGACGTAGGCATATCCACCGTAAAGCAATTTCCTTGCGCCACGTTTTGTCAAAGTGAATTCCATGGTCTAAAACGAAAGTTTTAAATTATACAACACACACACACACACACCACTCTTTATATAGTATTATAGATATAAATTTATTTAAAAAAAGGTATCTATGTTTTTACGTCAGGCGTCTATAACTGTCAATTTAACATAATTTAATATTTTAACAAAATAATTCAATAACACTTAATAATAACCTTTAATAACATAACATAAAAGTTCAATAACAATACAAATTACAATGACTTACCTGAACTGAATGATGAGTAAATCCAAACACAAAAGATCTGGGCATAAGCGAACAAAGAAAGTTACAGCTGCACGAGTAGTTGGTTGGTAAAAACAAAACTATTACGTTACTTGGTTGATAAACTTATTGTGAAAATAGTGTAAACAATTTGACATGTTCACTTAAATGATTTTTTTTTGTTGAAACGTGTGTATTTTGTCATAGAAATATTAAAGACAGTCCATTCGGCGAATCGTCCGTTCGGCGAAACGTCCGTCGGCAAAACGTCCGTCGGCGAATCGACCGGCCACGATTTTAATAATTAATTATTTTAAATCAACAAAAATATATAGAACGAGTATCTGGGATAACAATTTTCCCTTGTCCATTATGACCTCCAATCTTTCAAACGCAGAGTGTCCAGGCATTTCGAAAACCCTGGATCTTGATTTTGGCTCTCCTCTTCCTCTAGGTTTTTCTTTGTGGGCATTCGCCCTTGGCCCCTCCTCCCTGCATAAAGAAAATCTTCATTTCTGCATACCAACAAACTCGCAATAATTGACACCCGAAGTAGTAAACAATATTTACATAGAGATGTTTCGAGATAAGCTACATAAAGTCTTATAAACATTTGTAATAATTAATTAATTAATTAATAATTAAATTTAACCTTTAAACACGTTTATGTATCATAGCTTGTATAATCATTCGTGCTACACCATGCATTTAAGGGGTTGAATATATAATTAATAATAATTAATGATAAATTTGATGAGTCTGGCTATCAGATGTCGCAAAGATTTTATGCTTAAGTCACTATTTTTTAAGATATATCACTATTTTATTTCAGACTTTTCTCGGTTACTTTATATATATATATATATATATATAATATATATATATATATATATATATGGGATTGAACTCAGAATGGTTCCCTGAGGTTTTTTCATGATATACACAGACCGTGCATGGAACAAGGAACTCTTCTGGGAAAATTAAATCCACTATAGTCCGAATAAATAATGGTAAATGACAAACACTATAGTTTTTTTTCATGATGTTAGCCCGACGTGGGCAACGGGTCACTCGCAAAGAGGCCCCAAAAATATAGCTTCCCTCACTAACTATCTGCAAAGCAGATAAAGCCTGTCCCAAAGCTGGATCCTATCTGCTTTGCAGATAGCTGGTGAGGGAAGCTATATTTTTGGGGCCTCTTTGCGAGTGACCCGTCGCCCACGTCGAACTAACATCATGAAAAAGAAAAAACTATAGTGTTTGTCATTGACCATTACTTATTCGGACTATAGTGGATTTAATTTTCCAAGAAGAGTTCCTTGTTCCATGCACGGTCTGTGTGTATCATATATATATATTAGTGATGGATCGAGTGGTCGGTTTTTCACAACCGCGGTTGCGGTTGTGTTTGCGGTTGTCGAATTTTTTCCAACCGCGGTTGCGGTTGCGGTTATCATATACTAGGAAAAATGCGTAATTATTAACTGGATTTAGCCACTATAGTGCGATTTAGCCACACTTGGTACATAATATATACTAAATAGTATTTATTTAGTAAATACCTTATGTTGAACACAAGTTTTGCAATACACCGCTACCGCTATTTGTGTGTTGCAAAACTTGTGTTCAACATAAGGTATTTACTAAATAAATACTATTTAAATGAAGTATATTCTAAACTTATATAGCTATTATGAAAGAATAGGTCAAATTAATTAAAACCATATTTTGCACTAAGTGTGTTACCAGGATGAGGGACGAGGACCCATCGCACTGTTCATCCCACCTACCACTTTCCCCAGCCTCCACCCATTGGAAAGTTATGGATTATTATTCATTTGAAAAACTGATGTCAAACTTAATGACAGGCAGTGTGAATTTCAAGAATAATATTTTTGCTGCATTTTCACCTTTCAAGCGGCAACGCCTCTCATCGTACAACGTTCCCGCTCCACGCATAAGGAGACCCATCATTTTCTTTTTAAAAAAAGAAATATTTCTAATTAACCTAAAATTAAAATTAACTAAGCTTTTACAACCGCAACCGCACTTATGGAACGGCGGTTGCGGTTACGGTTGCGGTTGTGAATTTTTGTGCGGTTGTAGTGCGGTTGCGGTTGCGGTTGCGGTTATTCGATCCAACACTAATATATATATATATATACTGTATAAACAACTCAGTGAAATATAACCAAACAAATTTTATGGATTAAACTGGACTCATTATAAGAGAGAGGAGACCGATGTCTTAATGTACTGTTTGCAGTGATGGGCACCGTTACATTAAATTGGGCGGCGTTACCTTTACTCGTTACGCGTCGAAAATGTACTCGGCGTTACCGTTACATCGTTACTTTTGAAAATTCTTAAAGCGTTACCGTTACTCGATACATGTAACGACGTTACAAGTAACTAGTTACATTTTAAATTTGTTTATGTGCCTTCACGCGTATTTTGAAACTACAGATAAACTTACAAATGGCAGCCATACCACATAAATTCTAATAGCTACTATTATTGACTATATAAATATTGTTCTCTTAAGAACGATATATTGCACAAGAATTTGCACCCCAATGATATTTGGGAAAGATGAAGAGACCGAGAAAATATAAATTTAGTTGTTGCCACTAACACGAAATAGTGAATTGCATTCAATAGTCCTCATGAATGGAATGGCAATGTTATCAAATTCAAATTCAAGTATCGATTTATTATTGTTAGTTTGTAAACACGATTCAATAGCTACATATGATACAACTGCCTACCAATCGCAATCCACAGATCCACATCCACATCATGTGGACTACATCATACACATGGGCGTAACAAACTAATAATGTCTAAATTTGCTATCTAGAGGCTAGCTAGTTCTGTAACGTTTTAAACTAATATATTGCGATTATAGGTTTATAGCAGTAATGAAATATTGAATGCATCTACAATAAACTTTATTGACAATGTATAGCTACAATAAACTTGATTAAACAAATAAAAATAACTGGAATTGAGAAAAAAATGATAAAGGCAATAATGAGAAATCCCATTTTCCAATTCGATTCTAAAATACAAACACTCTAATTATATAAAACAAACTATTTTTTAAACATATGCAGAATTGCCTTTTAGCATTACGAGTATCGCAAACATGCAGTCTGATAAATTTCTTCTCTTTGGAGCATGTATGTGGCCTGTAAAGTTAAATTTTCTTTCGACTGGTGCAGATGGTAATGGAGTGTTGTATCGTAAGCAGAGGGGCACCGTTACATTAAAATGGGCGGCGTTACCGTTACTCGTTGCACGTCGAAAATGTACTCGGCGTTACCGTTACATAGTTACTTTTGAAAATCCTTAAAGCGTTACCGTTACTCGTTACTTTTGTAACGTTCGTTACGTAACGTCGTTACATGTAACGCGTTACTGCCCATCTCTGACTGTTTGTTATATTTGTTATAAACAAATAAAAAAATGGAAGAAAATATAATAAAATTTTAAACTAAATTTGTTAAGTTATTTAAGAACTTATTTTGTATAACATTTTAAAGGTAATTATTCAAAAATTCAGGTAAAATTTTAGGCAACAAAAAAATGGATCCTTTTGAGAAAAGGGAAAAAATTTATTCTCCCTCAACTTTTCTTTTATAGCTTTTAGAAATTCCCCTGATATAAAATTTCACTGGGAATAACCCCAAAACTTGAGGAAATGAGAGAGAGAGAGAGAGAGAGAGGGGGGGGGGGGGGGGTAAACTCTATTGTAAACAGAAGTATTGTTTGGTGCATAAGATAAGTGCTCAAAGCTATATCAAAATTTATAATGACATCCTTTTAGAATTCTTTATTTACATACTCGTATGTATGTACCAATTTGTTCCCCCTTTTAATGGATGTGCACAGGCACAAATGGTCTCTTTGTGCATTGTATTAAATAATTACACGATGCTTTTGTAACGTAAGAGTGTCCAGGAATGACGTCACTAGTGGTAGACTTATAGCAGACGAGAAAAAACAATAGTTGACCTCGTGGTCAAGGTCAGTCTGCAATTACTACCTTATCACCTTTCAGTGTGCATTTCTCAATAAAGAGAACGTAAGTTTGGAGACTGTCATTATGGAAGCATGATAACAAACGCGTTCATTGGTCTTGCGATGATAAATTTTCCTTTTGATAGATACTTAAAAACCTAATGGACCTTCGAAGTTTATCTAATCCTTTATATTACGGAGTTACGAACTAACAAATACCCTAAGATCCACTCCAGGCTAGCCCAAGAAGAAAGTAGAAAAATAAATAGCAAATGAAAATAAAGAATACTGAAAACTTTTACCATCTTAAATTTATAGACGCCGCCTAAAGCTTTCACTCGGGAATAGTAGTACTAGTAAAGTATAGAACAGACGAGGCCCTCTCCCTCCTCCGCCACCCACTGCTTACAGAAAATAGTGTCGAAAGAAGATTTATAGGAAAGTAGGAAAAAGTATAATGAAGAGTAGTTTCAGAGTTCATTCACGCCACGCGTACACTTATCTCGTGTATTCAGTTAAGCATTAGAAGAAAGCGAAACTAAAGGATAGCATCAATACTAAACTATTTAATCTAATCTACACCATGCTTTTTTTAAGGATTTTTTTTATTTATTCATTACATACAAGAAGTCATCAATTCGTCGTCGCATGATTTCTCAGTAGCCTGCCAAAGCCACCGTACCGAGAGACCCGCTTTCAAAAATTTATTATTTTCATTGCCATCTTTCGCACTGGAATTACTCAGATAAGGGAGCACTGATCCATAGGCATTTTCAGCTGGTCAGCACACACGAATTTAAGAATTCTCACGGAAGCGTACGCTAAGAAAATTATTTCCCCCTTTTTCAAGATTAAATTTTATCATATAGTAAGTTATATTGCGTCCTTCGCATAGGAATTACCTGGATAAAGGAGCATTGGTCCAGAGGACACCTCCAACTGGCCAGCTCCTCAATTTAAGAATTCCCCATGCATAATGGGTAATAATAATGAATAATATGCATAATTTTTTTTCTTGAGAAATTTTGATATACAATATTTAAAACTAACGTTCCACTCTAAGTAGCTTCCCTGAAGATGAGTATGACTATTCGAAGGTTTTGATTCCCAAGAGACCTCATCAATCTTCCCATCATCTCAGAATGCCCAGTGTTTTGAAACCAGACCCGGCCAGCGCCTACTACATTTATTGTAAAATGGAACATCGCTACTTCTATATAAAACTATAAAACTTTCTCTAGATAGTTAAGTTTGATATTTCGTAATTTACCTAAAAAGTACTAACATTCCTACACTGTAAACCCAAGTAGCATCCCTAAAATTGAAAACATCTATTCGGAGGTTTTGGCTCCCAATGATCCCATTAAACCAATGGGGTATCATCTAAGAACTCCCACTGCTCTGAAACCAGACCCAACCAGCGCCTTCTACTACATTTATTGACAAAGGGACCATTACACTTCTGCTTTATCTTAACTAGCCCTCCCTCAAGCAGCACCTTTCCAATAATGAAAAAAAAGGAGCAAAAGAAAATAAGAAGGGAAGAGAGGAATGGCTTCCCAGAATAGTTTAATATAGCTGTTTGGAGTTTTTGACTCCCAAGAATTCCCATCTATTAGAAACACGTAAATTAAAATAAAAAAAATTAAAAAAAAGTTTAGCATTTGAGAACTCCCAGTTCTCTGATACCAGACCTGATCAACGCCTCCTACTACACTTGCGATGAAAAGGGAATATCACCATCCCCAACTACACCCCAGCCAACAACCCTTATAACGCCCCTTTGTAGGTTTATTCGAAGGTTTTGACACCCGAGTTCTCACAAATGACAACACCCAGTACTCTGTAGCCAGACCAGACCAGCGCTTCCTACTACATTTACATCTTAAGGGAAATAACTGCTTCTATCTCGGTAAATAAACACTATGCATTTAAAGAGTAGCCATCCTTTATACTTAATTAGTTATTCGGAAGTTTTGACTCCCGAGAATTCCCACCAAGCTTCCTGTCTTTACCAATCAGGTATCATTTGAGAACCCCCGGTGCCCTGTAACCAGACCCGATCAGAAATTCCTACAACGAGTACATTTAAAACAAAAAAATCGGCCCACTCTCTATACTAACTAAAATTCATATCCCCAGTTTACCTTCCCTTTAATGCAAACTGATGCTACTAAAATACCTATCCAACCTATTCTTAAGCATATTAACTGAAGTGCTTGCCATGAGCCCCGCGGGTAGGCTATTTCATCTCTCGACTATATTATAAGTGAAAAAGCCCCTCGCAACGTTTGTCTCAAACCTTTTACCTCTTATTTTGAAACCAGTGTTTTTTCGTAATGTTCCTATCGTCCAAGTTAAAGAAATTCTCATAATTTACGTTATCAAAACGATTTAAAATTTTGAACATCTCAATTAATTCGTCTCTTAAACGCCGAGTTTCAAGCATATACTCATTATACTGTTAAAAAATCTAGAAGAGGAGTCGTCATTGTTGTCCCAAAGCGATATGATGATTAAGCTAATTAATGCAGCATTGCTTGCATATATTAAATTAAGGTGTGTGTGTGTATATATATATATATATCCGTCTCATAATTGTAAGGTCTGAAAAATTCCCTTAATTTACAGCTAGCATTTTTGGGTTTTTGTGGCATCATTTTTTGGGCACTGGCAGCATTCTTTCTACTCGTTTGTTGAATGCGGCACTGATAGGGCGTGGTCTTATTGAGAGCTCTCTTACAATTCAGTTTGGTTGTTTAGATACAGAATTGTTGCATCGTGCAATGGTGCAGGTTGTGTTGTTGTTGTTGTTGCAAGGTTTAGAAAGAAAACCATAAATAGTGCCCTTTTTTCTTAATTTTTGCTACTGAGGCCTAAAGTAGGCCCACATCGAGTCAGCAACCCTGAGGTAGAACCTAATAGGACCTCTAAGTCCACAAGGTTTGTTTTAGTCTAGCTTAACTTAAGCTATAAGTTAAAATAGCCCTTCAGAGCTTGGCCGTTCAAGGTTCAGCTGTGATTCTGAACTCAATCAAAAAAATAAAATTATATATACAAATTTAACTCTTTGACTCTATCTTCTTATGTTTTACCACGTAAGCTTTGTTCCGCGGCGCTGAACCCTCTCTACCATTTCTATATCCTTATTCATGTATTGCGACCATAATTGTACAGCATATTCTAAATGAGGCCTAACAAACGACTTGTATAATGGCAAAATAATATCTTTAGATATATGTTCAAAATTACGAGAAATAGAACCAACTACTTTATTAGATTTACTGCTCGCAACTGAACATTGTTTTGAAAACTTTAAATCGTTAGTAACAATAACACCCTCGTCTTTTGTCTCATCGGCTTCATTTAACGCACTGTTTCCTAGTGCAGTTAAATTTACTGTCGTGGTAACCTATATGCATGACTTTACCTTTATCTACGTTGAATTTCATTTGCCACTTATTAGACCACTCTACTAAATTATTAAGATCGAGCTGTAAATTCTCTCTATCTAGTAAACTAATTGATTTACCCGCAATTTTAGTATTGTCAACAAATTTAGAAATTTCACTCACGAAACTAATATCAAGATCGTTAACGTATATTATGAAAAAGACTGGTCCCAAAACGAACCCTTGCGGAACACCGCTAGTTACGTTAGCCCACCCTGACTCTTTCCCATTAATTACTACCCTCTGTTTTCTACCGTTTTAACCAATTAATTATTTATCAATCCAATAAGAACTTGACTGCTTATTCCGTCAACGTTTCTAACAGTCGTTTATGCGGAACTTTGTCAAATGCCTTTTCGAAATCTAAATATTTTATATCTGCAGCTCTACTATAATCATAAATATAAGGAGGGCGTCATGAAAAAAATTCCAACAAATTTGTTAAACAAAATTTACTTCTACAAAGCGCATGCTCACTGTATTTAAAAGATTAATTAATTATTGGTTTCAAGATGCTCGACTATACTATCTCTAATAACTGATTCTAAAAGCTTTCCAATTATAGAAGTTAGACTAATAGGCCTATAATTTCCCGCCTGAATATAGTTTTCCATTATGAAGACTATATCCCACTAGTGTCCATTCCATACCATTGAAATTTTAGGGTTTCTCAACCGGGATCCCGGGAGGAAAATGATAACCTTAAATCCCGGGACAAGCGCAGCAAATCCTAGGATTTCACAGTTTTACAATTAATTTATTGGGGTTGTTTAACCTCCTTCGCAACATCTAAGGTCATACGACGGAGGGGACCTACAGCTTTACGTGGGATCCATCCGAACCAAGGGTCGCTACATAATCTGGGCGCGGAGGACGGTCTCCCATCAACTACTCCCCAGACCCAATGTCGCTTAACTTCGCTGATCTCCGGGAAGCGGTGTTACGACATTGGCCACGACGTAGCCCATCCCGGAGTTTTATAAAGTATTCTAAAAACGTTATTTCAAATAGTTTAGCGTTAATTTACTACTGTATCTAGAAAATACAAACATAAAGACTATAATGACAAATTTATAATAGCAAGAATCACGTTGCGTTGTACAACTCGAATAGGACCTATAATATGCCCTGTATGATGTTGTGCATGCGTAATATGACTGGTACTTTTGATGACTGACTCGGACTGAAAGCCAGTCATTTGATTTCCCTGAATCGAACATTTTGTGTTTTAGGGGATTTTAATTTCGGTTATTATTTTCAATTCAGAGGCGCATCTTTTGTTGTTGATATTTTTTTCACTAAAAATTAGTTAGAAGTATATAAAAGGTGTTGTGTTCGTATAAATTACACTATAATATAATTTATTTTTGTTAAAGTGCAAAGCTGCAAATTAGCACTGTAAGCATAGCCACCTTGGCTATATACGATATTTGTTTCTGCAGTGTTTGAAACTCGGCTTAGGCTCTATCCTTTATTATTCAGTATTTATCATTATTGTGTTAAAATATTTATATAGTTATACTTAATATTAACTAACTAATCTAGATTTATCGGATCACCTGACGATCAGGGGCCCCAGCCTTCTTTAGTTAGCTTTATAAGGCTAACTAACGAAAATATCACGACCTAACCTAACCAATCGTCAAGGGCGTACAGTTGACCTAACGATTGGTTAGGTTAGGTCGTGATATTTTCGTTAGTTAGCCTTAATAAGCTAACTAAAGAAGGCTGGGGGCCCTAATCTTCAGGTGATCCGATTTATCTAATGCTTAAACATTTTAAGACTGTATTATCAATTTTTTTATAAACCGGGAAATCCCAGAATCCCGGGACGATGGCCGATTTTGTCCCGGAAAACTGGGATAGTGAAAACCTCTGAAAACGAGAAACCCTACAATTAATGCATTAGCAACTTGACTAACAAACAGTTTGCGTACCAAAGAATCCTATTTTGTCGATTGTAACATCTATGTTTTTATATTAAATATAATTTACAGTAAATGGAACGTAGCCTAGGCCTTCGAGCAAAGGTTCCCAACCTTTTAGAGGCGATGGCCCACTACTGCTGATTTGGATAACTCATGAAAAATAATGTAAATATAGTTAGTTATATGCTAATAATTTTATAAAATTACTAAAATTATACTACTTCTAAATTTGAACTTGATTTTTAAAAGGTATACTATGACCAACCATGGCCCACCCAGGAAATTCGCCATGGCTCACCAGTTGGGAACCAGTACCCTAGACCTAGAGGAATAAAAGGATCTTTTCGGCGGAAAAAAATAAAAAAACAAAACCTTTTTTTTATTTAGTTAATGTTTATTATATTTCAGGATAATATATTTTAGTTTTGAAAGTGGAAAAAAAAATAAAAAATAAGACATTACTAGCAGAAGCCCGTGGTAAAAATACCACGCTTAAGCAGTCAACAGCGGCAATTTTATTTTTATTTTTTAATAATATTTCCCAAAATGAGCGCATACACAAACAAACATTATCCGATTTCAGTTTTATATAATGTATAGATAATTTTGAAGTAGCTCAAGAAAACGACGCGACGGTCCCGCAACCTGTAGGCTGAGCGACCGTTTACTGTCAAAACTAACGAAAATATCACCACTTAACCTAACCAATCGTCAAGGGCGTACAGTTGACCTAACCCGGTATTTAATTAACCTAACCGGGGATTCACTAATTTTCCCGTAGGTTGCCCCTGTTGATTGTTTAAGCATGGTATTTTTACCACGGGCTTCTGCTAGTAATGTCTTATTTTTTGTTATTTTTTCCCCTTTCAACTGTATTTTCTTGCTACTATTTTTTATTTCTCTAAACTAAAATGTATTATTCTGAAATGTAATAAACATTAACTAAATAAAAAAGCCAGTTTTTTTGAGGGGGTTTCCGCCGGCCGTCAAACCGAAAAGATCCCTATAAAGCCACAGTAACAGTAAGAGATGAATTAATTCGAAACATCTAGTGAAGACCTTAGAATAAGGCGAAAGCTTGTGCTTCTAATAAATTCGTGCTACGTACGTAGCCAATGTTGTAACACCACCTCCCGTTGATCAGCGAAGTTGAGTGACATTGGGTCTGGGTAGTAGTTGGATGGGAGACCGTCCTCCGCGTCCAGAACCATGGTTCGGATCCCACGTAAAGCCGTAGGTCCCCTCCGTCATATGACCTTAGATTTTGCGAAGGAGGTTAAACAAACCCAATAATTATTATTATCTAATAAATCCATTTCTTATTGTGCCTTTATTCCTCTAATTCAATTTCTTGTAACTGAGAACATTCAGTTAATAGAACCTAATTAGGTTTAACTGGTATCTTAAATGAGATTAATTACTATTTAAGGTTCTCACAGCATATGTTGTCTTTTATGCGTAATTCTTGCTTGAATGAATGACTGAATTCATTTTCACTTTATTGGTTGACATTGTCACCTCGGAAGTACGTGAGTTGGGTTCTCTTTATGTCGTAGTGTACATAGATAAACATTTATACCAGCGGTTCTGAAGTTCTGAAACTTTTTCGTGTAATTTACCCTTTCGACCAGTTCACCCAGCCAGATTTCCTCCCCCTTAAATAGGTTAAGCGTTAAGACGGTTAAGTAAACAAACTAGACTCGATGACAAACTTTATTATCATTAGGTAATAATAATCAGTGTGATGGCTGAAACTGCTTTTTGCAAACCAGCTCGTCAATGTCAGGAGAAGTAGTAGAGCGCGCAACGCAGGTCACACTCCACATTAAGCCGGTTTCGCATTGATATATGGTAAACAATATTTTGTTTATGTCTGATTTAACCTTACGTCTCAAAAAGCGTGATACTTTCCCGCGGTTCCAAAATTTACCCCCTACAACCAAGAAATTTACCCCAGGTTAAGAAGTACTGATTTATACCCTACTCATTCTGCTCTTCGGGTAAGGAACAAAAGTTCCAAGAACTTTATTCATGGAATTCCCGATCCTTTAAAAACGAATTCCATTCCCACTGATATTCACCATGGCTTTCACAATGGCTTTGTTAACTCTTAAAGAATCCTTAAATTACAGTCATTTATTTATTTTTCTGGAAAATTTCATATTTAGCCATTTTATACTACGGGGAAACTTGCTTACGTTTCACCATTATGTTCTTTGGAACTGTTCCGGAATTTGTTGTATGTACTGCAGCATAAATTAAAAGTTGAAATTCCAGACAAAACTCCAAACAAAACTTTTACAAATTTGAGTTGGTTAGAGGTTTATCTGAACGTAGAACGTCAATTAAACTGTCTCCTGGTGATTAACGAGACACGACTGTCGGAAGATACACACTGGCCATCCATGACATAATTTATAGAAGAAAGAAGCAGGAATACTCTGATATAAAAGTGAAAAACTTTTTGGCAAGGTGAGTACGCTGGGCAGTTCCATACCATCCTATCACAACTGAAGGAAGCTTGATATGCAGGGCCGGCCCTAGCTTCTGAGGGGCCCTGTGCAAGATGGTTGGGGGCCCCCATTCCTTACGCATCCCTCCCAGGGCCCCACATATGTTTCTGATTTTCTATGAGGACATCATCTTCATAAAAGCAAACACCCAATATTATATATATATATATATATATATATATATATATATACCGTGGCGCCCTAGGCAAGCTCCTATATGGGCGCCCCCTTTTATACATATATATATATATATAATATATATCTTTCACAAATATATAAAAGGAAGGTAAATCAGTATCAGTGTTCCTCTTTTATTATTTAAAGAATTACAAATATTCAAAATTCCAACGTAGAGTATAAATTTGAAATGATTTTAATGTGGAGAAAATAATAAGCAATGGCGGAAAATGAAATTGACATTATTGTAAATATAGTTTGATAAAATGATAAATAAGAGAACAAGACTTCTATTGCACCGTTCTTCAAATAATTACATCCAAAAATATGAAAGCATCTCCGACACAAAGTACTTTCTACTTTGACATGCATAGATTTATACAGTTATAGCATTTGATTAATAAAGCTACTTAGGAAAATATATCAAAACTAAAGCACTATGCTCAAACCTGAAAGAGAAGCATACCTTTCCGTAAAACAGTTGCTTGCCAACTGGCTGGTGAGTGGTGGCACTGGTGGGCCGGTGGCTACAGATCACAGTTTTAAATTTTTGGATGACGTCTCTATGGCAATACTACATGAGGCGCCGCTGAGGTGACGGATGGTCAGATTTATTTGTTATACAGGGCTATTCACAATAATTCATCCGATTTCAACTGAGAATACTTCCATACCTATCAACCGTGCATCAACTGGGCATACACCACATGAAAGAGGAAATCTCCGAGTTTTACAAGATCACCGCGAGAGGGCTCCAAAGTCACGCTGTGGCCTAGCCTAGCAACAAACAGTCAGTGTGAAAATGGCGTCCGCACAGCAGAAGGCGTTTTGTGTGTTGCAGTTTTCGAGCTGTAAATCGGTAGTCACAGTGCAGCGTGAGTTTCGTCGACGTTACAGAACAGATCCACCGGGTGCTCAGAGCATCCGTCGGTGATATCGGCAGTTCGAGGAAACGCTGCACTGTGACTACCGATTTACAGCTTGAAAACTGCCACACAAAACACCTGCTGTGCAGACACCATTTTCACACACTGTTTGTTGCTAGGCTAGGCCACGGTGTGACTTTGGAGCCCTCTTGCGGTGATCGTGTAAAACTCAGAGATTTCCTCTTTCATGTGGTGTATGCCCAGTTGATGCACGGTTGATAGGTATGGAAGTATTCTCAGTTGAAATCGGATGAATCATTTTAAATAGCCCTGTACTATGTCTCGATATTATGATCAATAAACTGATGATGTAATAGAGAGTTGATATATTAGGTATAATTGATATATGCCGTATAATAACCAAAAAAAATATACCGTCACAAAAAACAGATTGATACCCGAACAGAAACACTGATAATAATATCGTATACGTCGCGCACACGCCACATTACGTACATAAAGAGACGAAAAAATTAAATGAAAAGAATTTTAACAGTGACAGTTCTGAACACATAATGACAAAAAGTAGCCTACAAATATAAATGTAATAATACACGCTTATTTATACTGCTTATTTACATTCTTTTATTTGGTTTTGTGTCGTTTATATAAGTTTGTTGATGCTGTAGCAACTAAAAATACGAAGAACAAATTAATTTTGGAGGGGCCCTCTAATTGATGGGGGCCCTGTGCAGCCGCACAGGCCGCACATAGCTGGGGCCGGCCCTGTTCATATGAAAGCAGGCCACGCCACACAAGCAATTTTAGAGAAATATTCTCACCACGGTTAGCAAAAACGTTCGAAGGACGTCAAACGAATCATCAAACAACCAACAGAAAACGGTGTATATATTTAAATATTTACACCAAACGTAGTTGCTCAAAGGAAATTATTGCTGATGAACAGTTAATCTTAAACATTTTAAGAGATGCTCTCTCTCTCAATTTTGTCTGTGAACTGCTATACAGCGACATATTTACTCTCTCTTAATATTACTCTGCTGGATTTAACCTAACCTAACCTAGCCTAGCCTAGCCTTAACGTACTTTAACGTATCTTAACAATGTTACCTAATCTAACCCTTTTTAAGCTTGTCTTGTCGCTCTCAGTAAAATAAATAAATAAATAAATTTAACTTGAGTTAAATATATAAAGACTCTTCTATTTTCATTTGTTACAGTGTGAGTCTGCAGTTTTACCGTAACAAATTTAACCTCAATTTAATTCCTGATGTAGCAGTGTCCTCGATTTTTCGAAGTAAAATAACGAGTAAGGCTTTCTGCATTCAGCCTCAGCAAAGTCTATTGTTCACTCATAACAAAGGTTCAGCAAAATTCTTTGAATTCAGTCATTTTCCGGTGACCAAATAATCGAGTAATCAACCAATCGGACACAATATAATTTTCCAAATCTATTTCATTGATTGCCGTTATCACATGAGATATGAGAGTGAAATTGCGTAAAAGGATGAACCTGTTTTAATACATCAGCAAACGCATCTTTTAAAATCTAATCAAAATATCGGACGACATTCCATCTGCATCGATATCGCTCGTTATAATTAGTGTTTACGTGAGAAAACTAGTTTAAAGAAGAACTTTGAAGCAAGGCACAGCCGAAAGCACATAAATTAATGTAGGGTCATTCTTCGAGCGAAGGTTGAAGTTTCCTTGGCAAATGTGCATTCAAGTTTAGTGCGACTCGCTTATCGATTAACTGTCCATTTCGGCGCACATTCTTCCAGTCGGAATCTAAAATGAATTTGAGCGGAGCAGAAATCAAAGAATTTAAATTAGTCTCCATTACTTTTTAGTTACATTATGAGAGTGAAATAACAATATGTGGCTCAGTGATATTATATATATATATACAGATGAACTAAGTTTGGAGAACAATTTAGAAGTAAATGACAATCAACTTGTTCCTCCGTCAAATAGAGCTATTATAAATCTAACCACTGTACAAAAATACTTCATGCCTTTTTAAGACTCTTATATCAGATACAGCTGGATCTCATTTCAAATTTAAAAAATTATAATATATATATATATATATTATAATATCTGTCCCGTGCCGTGTTATATAATAATATTTTCTTTCTTATTCTTAGTGTCCATTTGACTTTTTTGTAGGTCATAAGGATAACATTTCAGTGTGAAAACTTTTCCTTTCTAAAATTTTGCACCTAAGCCTACACCAAAATACAAATTACTTAAGTATTTATAGTCAATGTACACTTATCATAGATAAAAGTAATTAACATTGATGTGAAATGTAGTTGTCTGGCAACTAAAACTGTAAACAAATATACGAGAGCTTTTCACGCGCAGTTGACATCACTATAGTTGTTATATAATGTTACCGCTGCTACTATTTCATCATAGATGTGGCCTAGAACTTATATAACAGTTACCACAATAAATATTCGGTTATTATTATTTAATAAGAGTTTATGAACAGCTGTTACAAACGTTTGATATAGTGATTAATTTCGTGACATCGATAAGAATCACCGTCATGTAAATAAACATCAACGCCATCTACCGTGACAGGTTAGAGAAAATTTTACGTGAAGGGGAAACTAAACTATTTTGTATTTCTTTCTTCCTCTTCCACAATATGACTGGAATATATATATATATATATATATATATATATATATATGTGTGTGTGTGTGTGTGTGTGTATGTATGTATATATATATATATATCAGGAATAGCATTCGAAGTTGAATCTTATACCTACACTTATACGTAGCATGCATCAATTAAAAAAATTGGATCATTCGCATTACTTACCTTTTCAGAAGTAAAATAAAAGACTTATTTTTAGGCTCTTTTTTTTTTTTTTTTTATTTGTTTCGTTTCTTTACTCATAGTCACACTAATTTTTGTACCCAGAGGCGAATCCAGGGGGGGTAGTCTGGAGGGTGCCAAACAGAGATCATGCAGAGTATTTTATTTGATCTACATTTTCCTATATACCATACGCTTCACGGCCTTCACCCACCAAACTGTGAGGTAGCAACAGGAAACAGGCTTCCTGTTCCTGTGCGTGAGCTGAAAGGTATCAAAAACTTGCACTTCCCTGAAGGGATGATCCACACTTAAATTATATTATAATGCATATATAGGCCCTAGTTTTCAATGACATGGTAGTGATAGTTGCATTGACAAAGAAATATTATTTTAAAGGCATTATAAAGAAAACATTCAATTATAATTCAATTATAATTGAACATAAAATACATGATTAGTAATTATGTATTTACGTTTATTTATACTGTATTATAACAGACATTTCACGAGTAATTCAATATTATATAGACCTAATTATCATGATCTGAGTGTCAATTGTCGGACAAAATGTTCAGAAGTTCCATTCGTCCTGTCCTTTGGGAATCTAGTCTGGGGAGGGAATGCGTCCTAAGGCCTCCATGGATCCGCCCATGGTACCTATACCTTGTTAAGATTTCAGTTCTGTACCTATACCTGTATGCTACCCTATGATATATATATATATATATATATATATGGGATGAATTTCACAATAAAACACGTGAAATGAATGAATGCTGCAAACCCACAAGGAAAAAGAAAAACGATTCCAAGGCCTTTCGTGTATTCAGAGCTACACCTCGTCAGGGAATGAAAATAAAAGGCGAGATGCCCATAGATATATACAACGTACAGGAAAACAAAACAATTAGCACATACTTAACATGGGTTAATGAGAGGCAAAAGAAATTTTAACATGATATTCTCAATTTTATACATTCCCGCACTGTTATTGAAATTGTTTTTAAAATGAATAAATGCACATTCTAGAATATTTCTTTCTATTATATCTCTGTTTTTAACAAGCGCTTTAGAACTATCCCACTTGATGCTATGGTTACATCTATACATATGGTTAAATAAAGCATTGGAATTATTAGCTGTTCTACAAGCATATTTATGCTGTTTTACCCTAATATCTAACGTTTTACCGGTTTGGCCTATATATACTGAGTTACATTGTGTACATCCGATCGAATACACACAACCAACAACATTATCAGGGCTATTCTTTATTAGGCGTGATTTAACAGTATTATTATACTTAAAGATTACATTAATGCCAATTGCTTTAAGTAAAGTTGGAAGGTATTGAAAATTAACATGGTAAGGTAGGCTAAGGATATTTTTACGCTGAAATTCCTTTACAATTACATTATTATAATACCTATTCTTGGCTTTCTTAAGACAGTTATCTAAAAATGAAATAGGATAACATAATTTAGTACCAATATTCATGATATTGCATAACTCGGAATCTAAAAATTCAGGACTGACAACTCTCAATGCTCGAAGAAACATAGCAGAGAAAATAGAGGATTTAATCGAATGATGATGGTCAGAATAAAAATGCACATAAGTTATTATTAGTAGGCTTACGGTAGACTTCATATTTGAACTGATTAGAGCATCTCCAAATTTTTAGATCCCGAAAAGATAGGCTTCCATCATTTTCTTTCTCAACTGTGAACTTAATAGATGGGACTAAATTGTTGAGCCTACCAAGAAATAAGTCAACATCCAAATTATTAGGCCAAAGGCGTAAAATATCATCTATATACCTGTACCAAACCAGGTTAAAATTAACAATCGTAGGCAAAATTCTACTTTCAGAAAATTCCATATATAAATTAGCTACAGGTGAAAGGGGATTTCCCATAGCCAATCCAAACGACATAGCATAAAACTTATTTTCAAACTGAAATTTACAATCTTTGACACAAAGCTTAATTAACTCAATAAGAGTGTTGTGTTGAACAGGGAACGAATATTTAGAGATCTTATCTTTTAAAAAATCAAGTAGGTCATCAACAGGGACTTTTGTGAATAGCGAGCATACATCGAAGCTTACCAATTTGAAATTAGGGTCATTAGGGAACTTCAGTTTGTCAATAAGATCCATGCTATTTACAATATGTGACTCAGAAATAGAGCCAACTAACGGCGTTAATTAATAAACTAACTAACCATTTTGATAGCTTATAGGTTACGGAGCCCACTGAGCTAACAATAGGCCTCATGGGATTATTAACTTTGTGTGTTTTTACTAAGTCGTACAGATATGGTAGTGACGGATTGATACTAAGAAACTGCTGTGAAAGCCCATTATAGTTATTTTTTAATATTTCTCTTAATTTTCTATTAAACATTTTATTAACATCCTCCAATGGGTCTCTATTTAGAGGTTTGTACTAGGGTTTCTGTCCCGGGTTCCCGGGATCCCGGGATCCCGGGAAACCCTGCCAAAATTTGGAGTTTTATTTCCCGAGACAAAAAATCGAATCCCGGGAAATCCCGGGATTGGTTATTTTTAATAATATTCATTTATTTCAGTTATTATTATTTCATATTTTTATTTACAATTTTACATTCAGTTTAAAATCGTCGAGTAAAACTTTTTACAATGGGCAGTGACTCCAGTGAGTCGACGACTCGAGTCACTCGACGCAACCAGTCACTGACTCACTGCAGCGGTGCTGTGGCTTGTGGGCTGTGGGCCTGTGGCTTCATCACAAAACTGAGAACTAGGCTCAGTGATCAAAGCATTAATTGCCTCACCTTCTTGAAGGGATATTTTAGAAAATCTGATTAAATACCAGTCATATTATTCAATATGTCGTATATTATTGTTATTCTTTTATTTTTGATTTACTTTGAAAGTTTGAATTATTTTATTATATTTGCTACCTAATTGAAGGGTAAAGGAATTTTATTTTCTTTATTAAAGTGGAGTATAATGGGAATTGTTATTATAGTATTGATATCAAATAAAAAGATATTTGAAATTTGTTTTATTTACGAAGTAAATACGTCAGATAATAAATAAGAAGTCGTATAAATCTTGTCATTATAATATTAAATAAATGTTAAAAAATTTCCCGGGAAATCCCGGGATCCCGGGATTGAGTTCAATTTGTCCCGCTATCCCGGGACAGAAGGAAACACCCGAAACCAGAAACCCTAGTTTGTACGTGTCACGATCACTCAATAACGTATTCATCTTTTCAACATAACTGTTTTTGTCCATGATGACGATCGAATTGGATTTGTCCGCTTTAGTAATATGTAATGAATTATTATTTTTAAGTGTTTTTAGGGCTTTTTCAAACCTCAAAGGATAATTCGATTCATACCTCGTATTAAAAGCACTATACACACAACCTTTGGCTAAAGTCACCTCACTTTCGGATATCTTCATTCCCTGACGAGGTGTAGCTCTGAATACACGAAAGGCCTTGGAATCGTTTTTATTTTTCCTTGTGGGTTTGCAGCATATATATATATATATATATATATATATAGAGAGAGAGAGAGAGAGAGAGAGAGAGAGAGAGAGAGAGTTGACAAAAGTAAATAGACACCTCGAAGATTGATCTCAAGAACAAATGGCAAAGTTCATCAACAGAATCTGAGAACGTGTGTCAGCTTTACATAATGGAAAGGGGAAACCAACACCATTCTCAATATATTCATTTAACGAATCTCTTATTATTTATTGACTTTTATTACCAAATCAAAAACTATGGAAAAACCGAAGTTGTCTATTTACTTTTGTGAACGCTGTATATATATATATATATATATGAAAATTATTTCACGAAAGTAACACGTGAAAAATATTTATGATGAATAAAACCACGAAGGAAAGGAAACACAAAAAGGTGCTCAAGCGCTTTCGTCTAATGACATCCTCAGGAACACTGAAGTACAAAAAAGGTTACGGCACCTTTTTGTGTTTCCTTTCCTTCGTGGTTTTATTCATCATATATATATATATATATATATCATAAATTATGCCTGTTTTAAAATATAGCTATTTCATATCATAAAGCTTTTATAAATTTGATTCAGGAAACAAATTTTCATCACAATGCATTGATTAAACCCTTTTTACATTATAAATGTAAGCATACGTTTTCTGTGCGAGGTGTTACTTGCTCGGTTTGGGACGCATGACATTAAACGACAGGAATATATACGATACATTTATCTAGATCAGTGATGTTTAACCTAGGGTTAATTACCCCCCTCCCCGAGGGAGTAATTCGGCCTTTTGGGGGGGGGGGGGTAACGAGCTGGTGCCACTGTCCAAAAGTATATTGAGTTGTGGTTCCACTAAAATTTGGTTATTCTTTCCTAATGTTCCGTTTCTCATATTTGCCAATTAAAAAGGGGAGGGCGGTGTGTGTGTGTGTGGGGGGGGGGTAATCACGGTTTTGTTGGCTAGCTGAAGGGGTAACAGTGCGATAAAGGTTAAATACCACTGATCTAGATTATACTTTTTGAAGTTTTTATATAGGGTGTTACCCCCAAAAAGTCCCTATTTTTATTTACCGTTATTTTGTAATGGATGCATATTTTATTAGTGGGTTTTCTTCTTCAGAAAGGTAATAGATTAAGGTTTTTATTCCGCATATACCTATATGCATATGCCTATACATTTCTAATCTTTCATTACTTAATAACTAATAAATATCGTATATTAAAATTGTTCTTTCACCATTTCATACTTAAAGCAATAACTGTTTCTAATTTCTAACGAATTAGAAAAAGACGATACCGCTACCAATAGACTATACAGTATAGCCTAGTAAAGCCATAGAAGGCATTTGTTCCGAAAAGAAATAATTGCATTACCCCAAATTCACAATGGTTTCAGCAGGATGGAACACTTCCATATACTGCTTGTGAAACTCGCAACTGTTTAAAGAAGCATTTTTCCGGGCGACTAAGCTCCTTTCATGTGGCAATGGAATGGCACCTATATTCACCTAACCTCATATCCACTGACTTTTTTTTGTGGTGTTACATAAAAGACAAGACCTATTCTACCAAGCCTAAGACACTTGAAGACCTAAAAACCCAAAGTTTATGAGATAATCAGCAACATCCCAGCTGAGCTATTTCCAAAAAATTACGTCAAACATTTGTATAAAAGGTTGAATATTGTGGTAGGAAAAACCGGCGATTACACTGCTGAACATGTTGTTTAATGAAGGTTAATAAACTCCTAAGTTTTACGTACCTATTGCGTTTGTCTTCGTGTCTAGAGTCTTCTTTTTTTTTTAGCTTAGAACATTTATTTAGAAATAGATGACATTTTTTGGGGGGTGAGGGGGGATACCTATGATATACGAGTATTTCGTGATCTCTTAACAACCAGGAGGGTTTCAGTGACGAAAGACGTTATGACGAAGGAGGAAATTAATTCACTGAGAGGAGGTATATAGTCTCTGAATTTGTGAAGATGCGCATGAACATTTCGTGCTGTGTTCTCTACAACATTGAGTACAGCAGTTGTGCGTTGGAAAGGTAATAAAGAATTAACAGTGTGGAATCGGTGATAAAAGCAGAGTGAGTATAGAGGGACTTCTTCTTATATTATTTAGTGGCATTAAGTAATTAATCGCGTGAATGAAATCAAAGACATTTCAGACTACTCCAAACTTCTGCAACTCCTCTTCAGAGATTTCAGCCTACAATATCTGCGGCATGGAAAGGTACCCTACTAACCATTGATTGTATTCATTTTCTTTTCAAGGCCCCGTATCAGTACCCATTATGGCAATACAGTACTTCGTATGGATAGTTTTAAATACAAGTCACTGAATTATACAGGGTGGGACACGGGAACCAAGTGTTTTTGGAATAATCAGGAAAATGATATTTATTTTTGTAAAGAAAATATATTGGTAGAACAACATTCGTAAGAACATAGCATTTCATGTCATAATAATCATGTACCGAAAATTATATCTGGCATATGATGTCCTTGGCCGTCGACGCATTGTTGAAGGCGTTTACGAAAATTGGCCTCCACTCTTCCCAGCAGGTCTCTGTTGATTTGGATGATTTGTTGACGGATCGCTTCCTTCAATGCATCTAATGTACGGGGCTTGTCCTCGTAGACACGTGACTTGAGGTACCCCCATAGAAAGAAGTCACATGTGGACAAGTCAGGGGACCGAGGGGGCCATGCAATGTCACCAAATCTCGAAATGAGATGGTTGGGAAACAGGGGGCGAAGAACAGCCATTGACGCTCTGGCGGTGTGTGGCGTGGCCCCATCTTGCTGAAACCACAAATGTCGACGAGCAATACGCCTTCTTCGTAACTCAGGGATGAAAAAGGTGTTCACCATCTCAATGTAACGCCCAGATGTTATGGTAACGGTAACCCCATTTTGTTCGAAGAAATAGGGACCGATGACGCCAAACTTTCCCACCGCGCACCAAACTGTAACCTTAGGGCTATGCAGCGGTTTTTCATGGAGTTGTCGCGGATTTTCAGCAGCCCAATACCGACAGTTTTGATTGTTGACGGCCCCATTAAGGTGGAAATGGGCTTCATCACTCATTACCACCATCATGTTTTCATTCTGCTCATAAAGTGCAAGCATTTCCTGTGCAAAATTCAGTCGTTGGGGGCAATCGTTTACATTCAATTCCTGCACCATCGCTAACTTGTATGGGTGAAAATGTAATTCTTCATGCAAAATCCGTCTAACAGTACGATTGCTGATTCCGAGTGCAGCTGAATGTCTCCGAGCAGAGCGGCCTGGGCTTTGCAACATCGCTTGTCTGACCCTTTCAACGTTCTCTGGAGTACGCACAGTGCGTTGCGGCCCCTTCGGTTTTGTTTTCATTATTGAGCCTCCTGTTCGAAGATTGTTAACCCAACGTAAGATTGTGTCACGAGCGGGAACAGAGTCATTTCGATGAATGTTGAATCTGCGGCGAAACGCACGCTGAACTGCTGTCACTGACTCGCCACTCCTAACAAAATGATCATACGCGAACATGCGGTGTTCTAACGTCCACTGCTCCATGATGGCACCTGAAAGATAAAGGTGAGTGTTAGTTAAAGTTAAATGCTATGAACCCAGGAATGGAATGCTACCTACCGCACGCCCCTCCCATTCCTAATGGCCGATTACTAGCTATTCAAAAAACACTTGATTCCCGTGCCCCACCCTATATGTACATCACCACTTGCAGAAAATCTACGATAAAAAAGTAAAATTCATATACCTTTTATCACTTCATATTCCTCCATTGTTATAATGTTATAATGTTTCAGACCAACAAAGATCCTAGGATCCACTCATGGCTGGTCTACCTAACTGTAGGTGTAGTTGTGTATTGCGCATGTCCTCCGTGGTGGCGGAGGGGACCTACAATTTTACGTGGGTTCCGAACCACAAAAACCTTAATTTTACTACCTTAAACTATACCCAATCTATCAACATATGCGTCTAATCGATTTTTAAACATGTTTATAGACATGCTACTAATTACTTCTACCGGCAAACTATTCCAGCTATTTACTATTCTATGCGTAAAAAAATTTTTGGCAACTGCTGTCTCGAACCTTCTACTTGTCAACTTACACCCGCTATTTCTAGTCCTATTATATTGTGATAGTTCAAAAAAGCTATCTCTATTTACGTTATCGAACCCATTCATAACACTGGTATGCATCAATTTTGCTGTGAAGGGTTTTGTAAGTGATTCTTATAGAGTTTTTCCTGCTGATTTCGAATCTGCAATCCGTTTTCTCAGTCAGCTCAGGTTATCCGGCTATGGCCTCATAAGTAAAATAGAATTTTTCGTGATTTTGTCAAAGCGGAATTGGAACAGTAACATCTATCATCACTTGTTTCACTTGTATAATATCTTTTTTTACTTTTCAGGCATATAGATAAAATATTTCATAATGAATAGAGCGTGTAAAAATGATCCCAATAGATTCTGCTACATATGTGGGACGGTTACCATGCCAAATAACCAGTCCCAAATCACTAAATTTGTGAAGACAATGTATAGAGCATACTTTGGAATTAAGCTAGGGGACCAGGACAAAAATTTCGCCCCTCATATGTGCTGCAAGACGTGCATTGAAAATTTGAGAAGATGGAGCAAAGGCAGAGCGAAATCTTTGCCTTTTGGAATTCCCATGATTTGGAGAGAAGGAAAGGATCACGTGACAGATTGCTATTTCTGGATGACAAACCTCCAAGGTGGGCTTATAAATTTATTTTTCTTAAATATTTTGAAATCCTCGTATGAAACTTGACATAATATTCACCATAATGTAATATTCACCATATATAGCATAATATTCACCATAATGGTAATCATACATTTACATATACATATTGTTATAGAAAATACATTTACACATACATATTGTTATACAAGTTACATTTACATATACAATGATTGTATATTTTCTTTCTTTTTCATTCATATTGTCCACGAAGGGACAATATGAATGAAAAAGAAAGAAAATATACAGACTCCATCGACCTATTTCATATCTTACAGACCGCAGCCTTCCCTCACGAGCCGCCACTGTCTGAATGCTTCTTCTATTTCATATGCAAGTTTTATATCCATGTTTCTGTGTTTCTATTTTCAGGAGTTAACAAGAAGAATAAACACATTGTTGTATACCCTGACATTCCTTCTGCTATGAGACCTGTACCCCATGGTCCTGGAATTCCAATACCCGACCCACCTCAAACCCTGGACTTCGATGATTCTGATGATGAATCAATGACCAATGCCAATGACCAGTCCCAGTCGTATATACCTCAAAATACCGCTTCAAATGAGCCGAGGCCTCTCAACCAGGCCAAACTTAATGATATTACCAGGGATTTAGGACTTTCCAAATTAGCTGCCGAGATCTTGGGCTCACGACTTCGAGAGGACAACTTGCTGGCTCCGGGAACAACATTCTCCTGGTATAGGAAACGAGAGGAAGAATTCCGCGAGTTTTTTGCAGTGCACTAAAATACCTCTTCCTTAGTGTACTGCTGCAATGTTGAGGGGCTAATCGAATCCTTGGGCCTGCCATATAACGCATCAGAATGGAGGCTATTTATAGACTCGTCTAAACGAAGTTTGAAAGCAGTACTTCTCAACATTGGGAATAGGGTTGCATCAGTCCCTGTAGCACATTCCGTACAACTTACTAAGAGCTACGATAACATGAAAATTTTACTGGATGCTCTCGTATACGACCAACATAACTGGAGGATCTGTGGAGATTTGAAGGTAATACTAATATCATAAGTAAACTATTGCTATTGACTATGTTGTTTTTCCAAAGGTTATTTGAGAGCGTATAAGAACACTTAACTTCCCTACAGAAGTGATACAGTCCAATGCATAGATTTTTTTATCTGATAGAACAAATTCTCTAAATTCTTTAAATATTTTCATTTTTTTTCAGATTGTGGCATTTGTATTGGGAATGCAAGGGGGATACACGAAATACCCATGTTTCCTCTGCAAATGGGATAGCCGAGCGGATGAGAAGCACTATGCACAGCGTGAATGGGCATCCAGAGAGAATTTTGAACCTGGGTCGCATAATGTCGTTTCAGTGCCCCCTGTACCACCAACAAAAATTTTGCTCCCACCACTTCATATTAAGCTGGGCTTGATGAAAAATTTCATCAAATCAATGAATAAGGAGGGTTCAGCATTCCGATATCTCGAGAGTAAATTTCCTCATATATCTGATGCTAAACTAAATGCTGGGGTTTTTGATGGTCCTCAAATTCGAACTTTGATCAAGGATACTCAGTTCGAAAACGCAATGACTCCAACTGAGAAGAATGCCTGGCAGGCATTCAAATCAGTTGTCACTGATTTTCTTGGCAAGCGTAGAAGTCCAGAATACGAGTCCGTTGTCGAAAACTTGATGGAAGCTTTCAAAGCTCATGGGTCGCGCATGTCCATAAAAATGCACTTTTTGTGGTCCCACTTGGACTATTTTCCTGAAAATTGCGGGGATTATAGTGAGGAACAGGGTGAACGATTTCACCAGGATATCAAAATAATGGAAGAGAGATACCAGGGAAACTGGGATATCAATATGCTGGCGGACTATTGCTGGTGTTTGAAGCGAGACGTGCTCGAAGAAAAACACAGACGGAAAGCCAAAAAAACTTCATTCCTTCCTCAATAAACTTTTTGCCATATTCATTGTATGAATAAAAGTATTTATTCACACAATGTTTTCATTTTTCACGAGTGTTCTTATAATATTACTCGTATCTACAGTGTTTAAGTTAAAAAAATCAATAAATTTGGGGATAAAATTGGACTTATAATAAATGGCCAATAGAGAAAAAACCTGACCTGATTGAGGAAACCCAATGTCATTTTCGAATTCAGCATGGTCGAATTATATAATATGAGTTGAAAAAACCCTCACAGCAGACAAAAAAAATTCATATGCATACCAGTGTAATTTTAGAAACCTGGATTAGATAACCCCTTAGCCTCCTCGTCTCGAGTGTAGTCAATTTTAACTCATTAAGCCTATCCTCGTACGACTTCGACCTAAGCGATGGAATCATCTTAGTTGCTCGTCTTTGAACTCTTTCGATTTTATCTATATCTTTGCGCATATGCGGATTCCAAAATCGGATCGCGTACTCCAAATGGAGTCTAACTAATGATTTATAAAGAGGAACAATAATATCGCGCGATTTGTACTCAAAATTTCTAGCTATAAAACCTAGCACCTTGTTCGTCTTGTTGATCGCTGCTGTACTTTGTTTCGCCACTTTTAAATCACCAGTGACGATAACTCCTAAATCTTTTTCCTTTTCTACGCTTGCCAACTCCTTCCCTGACATACTATACGCAAAATTACTGTTACGCGAACCTATATGTAAAATTTTGCACTTATTGACGTTAAATCTCCTTTGCCATGTGACCGACCAATCAACGATTTTATTCAGATCATTCTGGATTTTACCTCTATCTTCATCATTAATTGCCCTACCACCCAACTTCGTGTCATCCGCAAACTTTGAAACTGTACTGACTAGGCCGACATCTAAATGGTTAATATATAAAAGAAAAAGCAAGAGGCCCAATACAGAACCCTGAGGAACGCCGCTCGCTACATTAGCCTAACACGACTCCGCTCCATCAACGACCACCCTCTGTTTCCTACCTCGCAACCACTCTTCTGTCCAATTTATTACTACACCCCTGATTCCATGAGCCTTAGTTTTTTCAATGAGTGTTTTGTCCAGTACGGTGTCAAACGCTTTTTGAAAATCTAAATACACTACATCTACTGCCCGATGACTATCGTAAACTTCAACCAAGCTTTAAAAAAATTCTGAAAGATTAGTTAAACAAGATTTGTTTCCCCTAAAACCGTGCTGCGTATTTCTAATCAAGTTATGCAATTCCAAGTGTTCGACATACGATCCCTAATTATTGATTCCAGTAGCTTACCTACAACAGACGTTAAACTGATTGCCAATAATTTCCCGCCGCACCTTTATCGCCTTTCTTAAAAATAGATGTTACATTTGCTAACTTGAAATTATCTGGTACGCACCCCTCAGAAATAGACGCATTAAAACTCTTTGTTAGCGGCACAACAATGCTTTCTTTTAATTCTTTTAGTTGTACTAATTGGAACAGAGTATCAGATAATAACGAATTTGAACTTAAGATCGTTATAATTTTATATTCTGTAGTAATAGAAGAACCCGAATCAAGTTGAGATTTTTGCTTACTTATTTTTTATTAACTCTTTTATTACTGTATAGTGAGTAAATTTTCAGTTGTGAGGGTCATGGACATTGCCGACCTAAATTTCGTCGCCAGAAAATTTTATTGACTCTCTAATACCTTAATCTGATTTGACTTAACCCATCCTTATCTAATCCTTAAAAAAAACTTGTTTTTACTTAGAGCAGATTCATTAGCATATTACTGTAAAGCACTGGTTCCCAACCGGTGGGCCATGGCCCACTTGCTTGTCCTTTAGGATTATGTTAATAAACGTTAATAACAAAAGTTTGCTTATTAAACCTTATGTAAACATGATACCAGCTTAGCAACATGGGAGGTGGGCCATGAGTTATTCGAATCAGCTCTAGTGGGCCGTCGCCTCAAGAAGGTTGGGAACCACTGCAGTGTAAAGAGATGAATGCGACCAAAAGCCATCCTTTCAGAATAGTGTTCAAAGTGTGACGGATAAATATATTTTCTTTGTATAAGAATGTTCATCTTCATAATTTTCACTACAAACATAATTTCGCGTTTGCATCGTGTTTTTTCGTCCATCTTTGCACCCGTTGTTTAAATTCACTTCTCACTCCATTCGGCTGACCACGATGTCTAGCGGGCTACCGACATCTGATTGACCTGGCAAAATCGACAAGTTATTGTGAGTTAGATGATGTTAGATTAGGTTAGGTTACGCTAGGTTAGATTAAGTTAGTTTTTTAAAGTGCCGATGTTATGTCTTGTGGACCAAATTGGTATAGATCCAGCGTCTAGTAAGCCTACTGATACCATGAAATAGCACTATATATAAACCAAGTAACTCTGTTTATCATTGCGAACAAAAAATAACTTTAATAATGACAAAAATCAAGCATATGAAAAAGAGTGGTCATTTAGTTTTATGGCGTAAAACATGCGTTTACAAAAATTAAAAAAAAAAAACTAATTTGAAATAATAGGGACTTGTTTGATAAGCGGCAAGAACGCGTTCTCTGTTCTCATCAGTTCGAGCAGATATATTTCGTTCGCTCCTGGTTGTATTGTAAATACTCGTAGTTTCGGTTTCGTCAAAATTCTGTACAAGGGCTAAAATGTTATTATGTGTTGGAAAAGTGGAAGAGTGTTGAAAGAGTGGAGCCACAATGCTTCTGTACTGACGAGCAACTTCAGCTGCATTCTGCATGGTAAATGGTGTAATACTTTAAAACTTGAAATCTTTCAGATGTATTGACAGCCGTGAGCTTTCAGCCATGGTGAAGAATAATCCACTTAGGCCTAGCTTCTAGGCGTGTGTCCTTCAGTGAATCGTATAAATCGCCTTCTGAATATAGCGTTCTGTATAACAGGTGCAACAGCGACGCAAGACTATAGCTCATCAAATGTGTTTCCTTAATAAAGGAGTGAGAGTTTTAGACACGCGACACTGAAGCAAACTGAATTTGGAATACTCGAAAGACAACGCAAAACAGGAAACATAAATATAGCCCTGGCAAATATTCAAGGGCTAAGACTAAACCACACAAAAACAAAGTTTCATACCTGCAAGGATTTATGGAAGAAGCAAGGACTGACATCGCATGCCTCATAGAAATAGATCTTAAAGGCTGCCAAGGAGATTGTGAAAACTGTGAATACTGCATAGATAAAAAATAAATAAAAATTGATTCTTATAACATACTAATGAGCTGACAGAACAGAAAGACGAAAAGGTGAGAGCCATATGAGAGAGACAATAATCAAACAGTTGCGTGGAGCTCTCAGCATTAAAAATGAAAAACTTAGCGTGATACTAATAGTCATCTATAGACCTCCGAACACTTCACCTGCAAAATTCTCTGAAACCATTGCCGACATCAAAAACCTAATAAGGTCCTTAAACACTTTAGCCCCGAATATAATACTCTGCGATGATTTTAATTTCCTATTTATAAAATACAAAAGAACGGAAAGAAATGTGTGTGTGTATATATACACCAGGACAAGGAGGGCACAAGAGAAGACCAGGAGCAAGCGAAACTGTTGATATCTCTGACAAATGAATTTATGTTAACGGGAGATAACGGATAACACCAGAAAAAATAACTACTTGGATCTGGTATTCACGAATAATACCAACTTAATCAATGATATAAAAATAACACCAACAAATATCTCAGACCACAATATTATCGAGGTATCCACTAATATAGTGAGAGCACTAAAAGAAAATACTCATACTGAAGAAAGAAGCAAATTTGAAACTTTTAATCCAAACTCTAAGGCTATAAATAGAGAAGAAATCAGATCTCATGTGGCACAAATAGAGAGGAAAATAGTCTTAGAGGATAAAACAACCGAAGAAATGCTAATAACCTTGGAAAAAAAGAGGCCGGAAATCTTACAAAATTTTTCCCGAAAGTACAGCCAAAGGGAAAGAGGAACTATTTTGAGAGTATCCACGAAGTTAATTAATTACACAGACAACAACACCAGAAACGTAATGCAAGTAAAATTAGAAAATATAGACAAGGAAATACAAACCCTAATTAAGGGTTATTCAGAGAGAGGAGACGAAGATGCAGTGAAAACAATAAAAGATAACCCAAAATACTTCAATAGCTTCGCGAAAAGAAAAACAAAAACGCGAACCACTATTGCACCCTAAAAGAAAGAAAATAATGAGATAACCGATGATCTAAAAGAAATATCTGAAATATTGAGAGCTCAATATGAATCAGCTTTCAATACCCCAAATAGAGACAAAGCAGTACCTGACAGAAATACCGTTTTAAAAGAGGAATTAAATGGAGAATATATAACTGATTTTTAATTTATCGCAGATATAGCGAAAACTATAGAACAAATGAAATCACATTCAGCTGCAAGCCCTGACAAATGGAATGCCCTGTTCATTAAAAACTGTAAGAACGAATAGCTACACTCCTTTACTGGATATGGAGAAGATCTCTGGACATCGGGAAATACCGGTCATACTATATATAAAAGGGGGGGGGAGGTAGGTTTCAAGTAAAGAACTATACACCTTTGTCACTGACATCACATCTCACCAAAATATTTGAAAGAATAGTCAGGGAGAAAATATGCGACTTTTTGGAGATATAGGACAGATTCAAAGAAAACCAGCACGGATTCCAATCAGGAAGATCGTCCCTATCACAACTAATAGAACATTGTAACAATATCATAGACGCACTTGAGAATAATGATAACTACGATGATAACTACGATACACGGATTTTGCTAAAGCATTCGATAAGTGTGATTATGACATAATAGCACATAAAATGAAACACATGGGAATAACAGGCAAAGTGGGCGAATTGATCTACAACTTCTTCACGGAACGGCACTAAACATTAAAATTCCAAGGTATATCATCATCAGAATCGGAAGTACGCAGCTCATTTCCACAAGGAACAGTATTAATCCCACTCCTATTCATTATCATGCTGACAGACATAGACAATGAAATCATGACCGATGATGCAAAATTTGAAAGACAGAATCAGATATCGATAAACAAAGCAAAATGAATTACGGGACAGCTGCTGAGAACCTTCAAAAGAAGGTACGAGAAGATACTGCCCAGTCTTGACATCTCCATACAAAAAAGAAATTAATAAACTAGAAGAAGTTCAGAAGAATTTTACAGCCAAGATTGATGGCTGCAAAGAACTCAACTACTGAGAAAGACTACTTAAATTAAATCTATATTCGCTAGAAAGAAGAAGAGAGAGATACACTATAATTTACATATGGAAAATGATCGCAAAACGGGTACCAAACCTCAAACTAAACCCAATTAACATCCAAACAGCACTGGAAAATAGGAAAGGTAGAATGAGTAGTGTTCTCAAACTAAAGGCCCAACAAGGTACACCCTCAACACTGAAGGAAAATAGCTTGGTTGTCAGGGGGCCAAGACTTTTTAATCAACTTCCAATGAACCTCAGGAACGTGACAGAGGTCAAAGTTGAAATCTTCAAGAGAAGACTAGATGCCTGGCTCAGGACGGTTCCAGATGAGCAGGGTGTGTCTGGCTATGCGCGATAGAGCTCGCAAGAAAGCAACTTGCTCCTCCATCAGGCTGGGCCTAGAGGCGGGGCCACCAGCTTGACCTTCGTGTGAATAGAGACCGACGCACTGGACTCTTACCAGGTTTACCAGGTTTATATAATTGGGGTGGTCCCTAATTTCGAAGTTCAACATTCTCCCAGGCAGTAAGAAAAAGAATCAATGATCAGGCAATAATGAGTGGCTGGCGACCACGAAACCCCCGTCAACGAGTAGCTAATACCCAGTTTCCCACCAACGAACTCGGGGGACCTGGGTACCATTTAGTACTTTGAAAGAAATAAAAACAATAAAAGTTCATACTAGCTATATGGTTATAAACGGGAATCATGGGGCCGTTTTCTGTTTGGGTATCCACTTAACAACAGGACAAACCTTCATCCTCATTGAGCAATCCCTAAATATTATCCTATTTGAGTGAAATTTTGCAAAAATTATTTTCGTCTACAGTGAAATAAAATGAGTAGATGATAGCTTTAGAATACAGTACATATACAGTGTATATATATATATATATATATATATAATATATATATATATATATATATAGAAAGCCACAGACAAGAAGGAAAGAAACATCCATCATGATGGATGTTTCTTTCCTTCTTGTCTGTGGCTTTCTGCTTAAACTGAAATTGAAGCTTGCCAGAAGCGGCCTTCACCAATATACAGAGACATGTAAGAAGTAAATAGACAGCCCAGATTTTGCTGTAACAATTTGGCGTAAAAGATTCAACAATTCTGATCGTGTTGCTGGTTTTTTGGGCTTTTTACGTAAAGTCTTGTCTAGTATTGCCCACACGTGTTCTATGGGGTTCATGTCAGGGGACTGACTCGGCCAAGGAAGTCGTTTGATACCATTTCGCTCCTCCCATTCTTTCGTCTTTTTTGCAGTGTGGCACGGGGCTCCATCTTCCATGAACAGGCAGCTGTCTTTTTCAATTTGACCACTTGAGAATATTGGCATAAGTCCTTCTTCAAGGATAGAATTGTAGGAAACAAATATTAGTCATAATAATGGCAAAAAAATGGATGCATACATTTTACCATAAAATTAAGGGTGTCTATTTACTTCTTGCATGACTCTGTATATATATATATATATATATATATATATATATATATATATATATATATATTAGTGATGTAGCGGATGTCATTTTTTTCACATCCGCGGATGCGGATGCGGATGAGGATGTTTGATTTCAACATCCGCGGATGCGGATGCGGATGTCTACATTTTCGTTATTTTTTAGGATATCGAGATTTGTTGTGTTTAACGTATATAATAAGTTATTATAGAGAGAGAGCTGTAGCTATAATGTAGTATAATTGATTAATTGTACAATAATTGCTGTACTTTTCTCTGAACATATAAAATAATATCAAGCATCTAACTAATATAGAAATCAATTAGTGAATTCGTCTGCAAATAAATTCGTTATATTTTGTTGAGTTTCAGCCACAATTAGAAACCATAATTGTGTTACCAGGATGCGGGACCTGAACCCAACTCAAATGCACCCCACCGACCTCTTTCCCCAACCTCCACCCTTATAGAAAGAGATCTTTAATTAGCTTGATAACTATTTATATTAAGTTTAAAGTTTTATTAGGCATATTTATAAATGAGTAATTAAAATAAAGTAAACTAAGATGTTCATCGTTTAATGTTCAAACTTAATTATAGGAAGGTTATGCTTAAGGAACATTAATTTTTCTGCCTTTTCTGCTGCCAGTCTGTTTCTCTTTTCATCATATATTAATCCAGCACTGCTAAATAATCTCTCGCTTGGTACGTTTGTTGGAGGACAGGCTAAATGTTTCCTTGTAAGTTTACTCAAGTATGGATAGATATTCTGCGTATTTTTCCACCAACTAATAGGATTGTCACATGCAGCCAGGCGTTTTTCTTGGTGATAGCTCTCGATCATTTTTACTACATCTTTTGACATCGCGTAGGTCTCGTCATTGCTGTTTGACTCAAGAAACTGAGAGACAGATTCTGTGATAGATTTGCTTGTTGAAGGTGTTGGTTCTGTCACTGAAACTTTTATTCTTTTGGTGGGTGGCGAAGCGACAGATTCAAGAGATTGAAGCTCTTCAACTGCTTTGCCAAGTGATGATTTAACTCGTTCTAATGTACTAGGTGAAAATAACTTAGCTTTGTAACGTGGATCTAAGTAGGTTGCAAGGGAGTAACTTCATACAAGAACAGCCTCTCGTCTTGTCGCTTGCATCACTTTTGCGCACAATGAACTAGTTCTATTAATATAGTAGAATTTGATAATTTCCGCTTATTAATGACATTTTATCTCAACGGTCCACATCCTCACGACATCCGCAGTCCAAAGTGCGGATGCGGATGCGAATGCGGATGCGAGAAAATGTGCGGATGTTCCGCGGATGCGGATGCGGATGCGGATGTGACCTACATCACTAATATATATATATATATATATATACACCTTAGTTTTGCTTCCGCCCGAATTATTCATTCTGACGAAGCTCAAGCTTGTCACTCCACCTTAGACCTACAGTTTAACGTGGAGTCTGAACCACGCCCCACCAGCAGCCCAGGGTCTTACCCACTAGGCTACCCAGGGTACCCATTTATCTACCAACCAATCTTTTTATTATGTGGAAGGATGAACAGTTGGGTTTTGCTCCGCGCCGCCTGCCGTCAGCGGGTCTCAATCCCAGGGCCGATGGATTCGTAGTCAGCGATGTTAACCACTACACCACCGAGGTGTATATACGAGGGTACTTCGATAAGTACTTTTTATTTTAGTGATAATATAGTATATATGATACATACTCGTAATAACGAGCAAAACTGAGAGCTATAGGCTTATTTAGGCTAGCAACAGTAAAGGCTTATTTAGGCTAGCAACAGTATAGGCTTATTTAGGCTACTCGTAGCTGTCACATATCGTACGAGTAGTGAGCATGGCTGCTCCGCTTTCAGTTTGTACTGTGGAAGAACAGAGATCCGTGGTTCGTTTTTTGTGGGCAGAAGGTGTGAAAGGAGTTGAAATTCACACGCGTTTATGTGCTCAGTATGGGAATAATGCGTTACCACGGCAAAGTGTGTACGAGTGGATTCAAATGTTCAAGGAAAGTCGGACATGTGTGACAGATGCTCAGCGCTCAGGACGACCGTCAACATCAACCAGTGGTGACAAGCAGGAAGTAGCCAGAGCCATGATTTTCGATGACAGAAGATTAACAATAAAAGAAATTGCATCTTCATTAGACATCAGTGAAGGGTCAGCCTATTCGATAGTTCATGACATTCTTGGCTTTCACAAGGTTTGTGCAAGATGGGTGGCCAAACAATTGACAGAAGCGCACAAACGTAATCGTATGGACGTCTGCTCTCGTCTTTTGGGGCGGTATCATAATGAAGGTGAAAACTTTTTGGAGCGCATCATCACTGGAGATGAAACCTGGATCCATCACTATGACCCAGAAAGCAAACGACAGAGCATGCAATGAAAGCATCCAACATCTCCCGTTGCAAGGAAGTTCAAAGCGCAGCCGTCAGCAGGTAAAGTTATGCTAACACTGTTTTGGGATACACGAGGCCCTATCCTTGAACATTATCTAGAGCGTGGAATTACAGTAACAAGTGCATCGTATTCTGACATGCTTCGGAATGAGTTAAAGCAAGCAGTTCGCACAAAACGGAGAGGGAAATTGTCGGAAGGTGTTATTCTTTTACACGACAATGTGCGCCCTCATATCGCTGCACAGACTAGAAAATGCCTTCAAGAACTTAAATGTGAGGTTCTCGACCATCCAAACTACAGTCCAGACCTGACACCTTCGGATTTTTACCTGTTTGGACCACTAAAAGACGCTTTGAGAGGTCAGCGATTCCAAGGCGATAATGACCTGAAGGAGGCGGTGCATGACTGGCTACGCACACAGCCAAAAACATTCTTTTGTGATGGCTTTAGGAAACTTGTAGATCGCTGGACTAAGTGTATTGAGAAACAGGGAGACTATGTTGAGAAGTGATGTGTTTATAATCTATCAGATGTGAAAATAAAATTGTGAAAATAAAAAGTGCGGATACTTATTGAAGTACCCTCGTACATAAAATTACAATCCCTGTAATTATATAATGATTTTAAGATTATGTTTATTTTGTTTGTTTACATATGTTCATTTATAATGACATAGCAATTTTAACACTGATCCACAAACGTGTATATATATATATATATATATATATATATATATGATGAAAACCCACAAGGAAAAAGAAAAAAATTATTCTAAGGCTTTTCGTGTATTCGGCAATACACCTCGTCAGGGAATAAACATCTGACGAGGTGTATTGCTGAATACATGAAAGACCTTGGAATAATTTTTTTTCTTTTTCCTTGTGAGTTTGAATCATTCATTCCTTTCACGTGTTTAAGTGTGAAATTCATCATTCACCATTCATTCATATATATATATATATATATATATATATATATAGAGAGAGAGAGAGAGAGAGAGAGAGAGAGAGAGAGAGAGTGTGTGTGTGTGCGTGCGCCACTTGTATGACGTCAAACCATTTAACAAAATTGTATACAGACCAAACAAATATTACAAGTATTTAAATAATGTCTCACCGAGTATTTGTTTTGAGAATTATCCGAAACTATTTGAGATAATTCATTTGGAGTCAGTTTGGGATATTTGTTATTGCCTTAAACAATGTATAAAGGTTATTGAAGAAGGACATTTTTATAATCGAAAAGTGTAAATGTTCGGAACATATTTAATTTAGAAACTTTTAATACAAAAATCCAAAATATATCTAATTGTTTTATTCTTATGAAACGTCAGAGTCAAACTCAAAAGCCATGAATGAGAAAGTGTTTAAGGATAAAATGGCTTACAAGATCCTTAAAACGTAAATCATATACCAAAGTCTCGTAAAATAATCAATGTTGTCTTTAGCCAATCAACTGCTATTATATTGGTATAATTTCGCTTTACTAAAAATGTCTCTTAAAATCATGCCATAATTATTTTATTTTGAAAGTCGTAAACAAAATGTTTGAATGTGTATTTTACAAAGCTTTTTTTTTTATATAATAATTCCAGGATGGGGAGTTTTACCTCTCGTCCTCAAATAGAGGCAAAAGAATACCATGACGACACTGTTTATATCCCGAGTGACCTCGAAGACAAGTTTCTTCTGGATTGGGTCAGAGAGCAGCAGAAAGACGCCCCTCCTCTCCTGAAGAGGAACTACCGTCACGCTGTTGGGCGAGGCAATGCGGCTCCAGATGCTGCGCCCTTCAGATTAATGCAATGGAATATCTTGGCTCAAGGTTAGGCGACCCCATAAAAATAAATTTAGAGGGGTTATATAATATTCTTGATACAAACATTACATAGTATATCGAAATTGATAATTACGGAAATAGTCATTGTAAACTCAATAAAATAGTCGATGTGATCATATAGTCGTTCATAATGAATAACACTTCGACAATTTTTCTAAATGAGAGAGAGAGAGAACTTTTCACGCTCGTTAGCTAAGTACATAAAGCGTCGGGCTGAAGAAATGTGAAAGATGCGAGTTTGAGACCCCGGATTCGAGCCGGACTTTGTATATAACTTCCCGCGAGTCAGCTTCGGTTGGGTGTGGTACGGAATCTATGTTAATTTGTAGTTTTTTTCCGTTTCAGCCATCCGTATGTGATTAACACTAGAAATAATTAAAGATTTAATAGCCAAGTCACGCGATTTCACTCCGAGTAGGTTCCTCAGTGCTTGGAAATATAATACGACAAATTCAGGATTCACGGCTTAGTAGCTAAAGAGACAACGTCATTTATCTAAACAAAATTGACGTCATAAGAAGTCTGTTGTTGAAGGTGAATAAATAATTTATTTCAACGTGAGCTGCACGCGTAATAGCTTATACTCATTCTGAAATGCAGTCCGGGTTGGTTGGTTAGTTAGTTGTTTAGAATTCAAGTTCCATTACTGCATCGACTGAGCTATCAAACAGGAGAACCAACATGCAGTTAACATTATAAATTGCCACCACGACAAACTAATCGCTGAAGTAGGAAGTCACAAGTTCGAATCAGAATGTAACATTAAAGGCACGGGGAATCCAGAATTTTAAGTATGATACCTAAGGTCGGGGGGTGGGGGGTATTCATAAATAATTGAATGAAGGTACTCTTTCGTCGGGAAAGCGAAATATTTCCCAACTGATCCTGAACGCCCTTTGGTTAATTGATCCGATGGTTGTCCTTGACCGCGAAGATCTCCGAAACAAATAATACCCGTTAATTCCCTTATCTTCCTTTCTTCTTTTCATAGCTTTAGGAACGCATGCTGACAACTTCGTCTCTTGCCCACCCAAGGCTTTGGACTGGGACCGCAGAAGATTTAGAATTTTGGAAGAAATTCTTTCCTACGACCCGGACATTGTTTGTTTACAGGTAGGAATGATGCAAACGAACTATCGATTAAATCTTTCAACGGTCATTCCTTTAATTTTGTAATTTCTATTTTATTTTTGTACGAATCCTTTGGCTATGACTTCACTACTGATGAATTGGTTTCTTCTTCGTGAAAATAAGTTAAACGGTTATTGGGCATTTTTAAGTGGCCACGTGGTTTTGGTATTATGAAATAGTTATATAAAGAAAGAAGTTGAAAATTTTTCTGTTTGGTGTCCTTTGTTTCTCAGAATAACCACTCCATTTTGAGGATTGTTAAAACTGAAGCCGGGGAAAACCCTAACAAAGAAGTGCTTTTCATTATTTTCACTATTTAAAGAGAAAGGTTATTAGCAACTCCACGTGCGATAGGGTCCAGTGATGTAGTCGAGACCACCATGGCCGAGACCGAGACGATATGCAATTTTTGCACATATTCAATACTGTGTAATGCCTAATTCCTAAGCTTTGTATTTCATATTCAGGAATAAGGATTCTAAAGAGGTTATCAAGTGACAATTGCAAAATTTACTCATAATTTATTCACATATTCATAGTTTGTGACATTTTTCAGCAGTTAACTGCCTACTTAAAACTAAGTGTTCGTTGCACTTGAAGAACATCAACATAATCAGCAGTGATGTAGTCGAGACCACCATGGCCGAGACCGAGACGGAGACCAGAAGAAAAGGTATTGAGACCGAGACCGATCTCGAGTCCTATATCACTGATAGGGTCATGTCCAATGTAGTATCTAGTATAAACTGAAAATTGAGGACTTGCGAAATGAACGATGAAACTCTTAAAGTCAAGAAAGAAAGAAAAAAAAAGAGAACGGTCATTGTATTTATACAGCGATTTGTTTTTGGTGCATTATGTCACATGGAACGAATATAAGCGTATATTTCGTGCAGTTTTTATTATAAATCATAAACAATATATAGATTTTACCTCCCTAACATTAGTAAGTGGTAAACTGGTAAACTGAACTTGCGGGAGTCCGAGTTTCGTTAAAACTGCTATACATAAAGGTTAACATGGACGCATTAAACTTTAATAGACATTTCAGATACATTAAAAAAAAAGAAAGATGTCCCTGAGATTAAAGCATTTTTGTGTCTTCTTGACAATAATCGTAAAATATGCGAAATGCCAAAACGTAAGGTTGAAAATAGCTATACTTTTAATACGAAAACTGCATGGTTTATTTTATACGATCTAAAATATCGTGAACTCTTGCCTTAAAATAATGCCAAATGTTTCACACTGAATTTTTACTTAAATGCAACTCGCGAGATAGGTGAAGCTGTAGTTTCGTTACGCACTAACGTTGTGCGAGATGAATTCAGAGTAACACGTTTGTTTGGTTAAATTACCTTCATATGACGAATTCTGTCATTTGCCCTTTTTATCAGATTACGAACACCTTTTTAAAATCCTGGCTACGGTCACGTGACAATATCAGATTTTCACACGAAGACGATATTTGTTATAGAAAATTACAATAACCGATGTAATAATCCGTCAGGAGAGCCAGAGACTGGAACAGCGCTCACGCCAGACGAACGTGTTCATTGGGCTAAATCCTGGATTATTATTAAGTACAGTAGCATCACCGGGAATCAAATGATCGAACTCAACCCCGACTTCAGTGTCATCACTTCGCTTATAAAGGAAAACTGTATTCCTCACTGAGCTACGGACGCTGTCTACAATAACCGTAGGTTGATGGTAGTAGAGATTTCAGTTTCCGTATCACTATCAATCTACAGCTGTGGTAATTCTCAATAATAAATATACCGAAGGAAGAGATTGTAGACACCAATCGACCAGGGAAGCACTCCGGGGTGAACGTTAGGCAGGAGACGGAGTGCTGGAACTCCCGTTTCTCTTACCACTATCCCCTTTAGCTGATCTTTTTTCGTGTCTCATCTACCCTGTGAGCAGTCCAGCATGCTCTCAAACACACACACTTCTCCCTCTATTCCTCACTACACATACATGCGTCTTACACACTACACAAACGTTACAAAATTTATATTAAAAAAAAGTGGTATCGTTGAGCCTTGTCTTTGGCTCTCTCCTTTTTCTATGAAGGGGTCATTTTTGCGGGCACTCGCTCTTGGCCCATTCCTTCTTACATAAAAAAAAAACTGGTACATTTTTTAAAAATACACGATAATACGACATACGTTCAAAGCTGCACTCGAAAAGAAATTTTCTGGTTTCCATGACGGTGTAGTGGTAAAAACGTGCTCGGAACATGGCTCACGTGACGACGAAACGAACCTTCCTCCGTGTTGCGCAGTTTACCTCAGTCTCCGTATTAAAACAAGATAAATTTTATTAATTTTTCTACTTTTATTCTATATTTAAGTGTGAATAGAGATAAAGTTAAAAAATCGTATGTAGAAGTACAGTACTTGACATCCCTTGTTGTGACTTCAAAAATATAATTAAAAGCTTCTATTCTTGAAGTGAGTGTCTCGTTACTCGATTGGTTTGGGCGCCGGCCCGACAGGGATGAGACTCTGCTGAGTCGTGAGTTTGAGCCCCAGTGCTGACTAGAGCTGGACATTTGTCTTTTCTGCATCTTACGTCACGACGAAAAGACGGGCCGGCCACCCTCTTTTAATTAATTCGGGCTAAGGTATCCCTGGCTCGGGACCCTCCACTTCCTTTGAGGATATGGGACATGGATGTTACCTTACCTATGTTACCCATTCTTAAAATGAAAAAAGTTTGGTGAACAAACCTCGATGAGCCCGGGTACATTTATTCTTTTTCATTATTTTCCTATTTTTCTCCATTATCCTTTCCTGTCCATTCTTCTCCTCTTTCTTTTCTCTTATTTTATCTCCGTGTTGGCTTTACACACTTACGGACAAAAACTCTTAATTTATACAAGAAGGATCCCTTCGTTTATAGCCAAGACCTCATAGTCTAGATCAGTGGTGGCCAACCATTTTTTGATGCGTACCATTTTTAGGTTAGGTTTAATTCGGATGCGCCATAAAAATTCGTTCCCTCTGTATTTTTAGTTAACTACATCTTAACTGCTTAAATCTTTGATTTTTAATATTTAGCACAATTCATACTAGACCTCGATGCGCCACTTCAAAGTACTTGATGCGCCACCTTTGGCGCAATGCGCCGCGGTTGGCCACCACTGGACTCTAGATCTTCAAAATCCTATTGTGGTTAGAGATTGTTAAATGTAATTAACGAAAATAATTGAAGACTTTGACTCATCTTCTTCCTTCTGTTGCAGGAAGTAGACCATTTCAAGTTTCTCGAAAGGGCTTTGGCAACGCAAGGCTACATGGGCTTTTTCATACCCAAACCCGATTCCCCTTGCATTTACCTTCCGGAGAACAACGGCCCTGATGGCTGCGCCCTCTTCTTCCGTTCCGATCGGTTCGAACTCATTGACATCAACACCAGAATCCTTGAAGTTTGGAAAGTACAGAGCAACCAGGTAAACGTCGTTATAATGTATAGGTATTCTTAGTGTTCCATTAGCACAAATGTTAAATAAATAAAAAATAGGAAGCTAAAATGACCAAATTAAAAAAGCTACATTGAGATGTAGTACACTTGACGAGATGAAAATACAGCTTTCCTAAGTAATGTAATGTAATCTTTTCGTATATAATTTTTGTTATTGAAATAACTTCCGTTTATTCACAGCTATCTAAAATCCATTTTTCCCTTCTGAGTAGAATGCATAGTGCCTTTACGGATGGAACTTTTAATTTTTAAAATTTTATTGCTTGAATTTCAGGTTGCAATAATGGCGTCCCTTCGTGACTTGACTTCGGAACAAGAGATGGTCATTTTGACGACGCATTTGAAGGCTCGCCAAGGAGCGTTGCTTGCCAGCCTCCGTCAGGAGCAAGGGGGAGATCTCTTAGGTTTCCTGGAGGAGCATCGTCAAGGACGTCCTGCCGTAGTATGCGGGGACTTCAACGCGGAGCCAAATGAGCCGGTTTACGCCAAAATGACGAATGACATTGAGACAAAATTATCTTCCGCGTACGCATCACTAAATGGGGGTGATGAGCCCCTTTACAGCACTTGGAAGATTAGAGGGGATGGGGAAATGAGGCATAACATAGATTACGTTTTCTATACTGACGAACAACTGATAATAGAAGGAGGACTCGATGCTCCCACGGAAGAGGAAATTGGCCCAAAAAGGGTCCCCTCGCTCGCTTTTCCATCGGATCACTTTTCCCTCATCTGTGATTTCTCTTTCAATAAAGATTCTTCAGAACTAAAACAAGATTTTAGAGGTAGGCAGTAAAACAACATATCCCAAAAGTGAGGCATCAATTATCTTAAAAATGGGGCACCATTGTGAGTTATTCCGAAAGTGGAATACGTATCAATGGAAATTGCCCCTCAAGTAGGATATCATACAAGAAAATATCGTAAAGGGGAATTACCACATCAGTAAAGTATCCTGAACTCGTGATGTAACATGGAATAGAATATATTATGAAGCGACAAAACTCGTCTTTGAAATTTTCGAAAAAAAAAAAAAAAATTCTCTTCATTTACAACGCAATCGGACATACCATACAAAGTACACTAATACCGTATACGCCTTTGTATGGCTCAGATTAATGTATTCAAAATATGAAGAACTAAAATCGAAGTAGAATTGGTTATTAAATTCTGACGAATGATTAAAAGATTACGAACGCAATTAATCAAATTCATGAGTAAAATACAAATTATACATTTTGCACATAAAATATTAAAGAAAAATAACAGTTAAAATTCATTTAAATCGAGATGTATCTTTGTCATTTTATCTATGTAATGGATTGACCAAAATTATCTTACTGAGATAAAATTAGATACTTGTATCTAAACATTTAAGAAGAAGAAGAAGAAGAAGAATAACAACAAAAACAACAATAACAAGAGTAACAACAACAAGAGTGCATATCTAAATCCAAAAAAAAATACCCAAAATACCCAAACATGCTCTTCAATTCATCCATTATCATTTGCAATCATATCACTTTAGAAAAAAAAATGGTAAATGTGAATGCAAATACAGTACAACAATTATCCTTTAATAACTTATTTATTGTGAGGTACTTCAAGGTGACACGCAGTTTTGGTCACGTATTCTGTTTACAGTTTTCTTAAGAAAAAAAAATTAATTTCATAATAAAACAAAAGAAATAAATGATTTAATTTGTATAAAGTTGGTGCTCCTTTCTGTTGTTTAGTTTGGTTTTCATCGAAATCAAAGTAATAATTAGAACAAAATGATAAGAGAAAAGATAAAAAAAAAATTTACTTTCCGGTACACGAGTTGTATCCTCCAAAATTTTGTTCTATTTTGAGAAATTTTGATAATTTATGCAGAATTTTTATTCTAAATAATTTATTATTTATTTCGTAAAATTATCATATTTTATCTTTCATAATATATATACGATGCGGAGGGTATAACAGTGTACCCTCGTGTGTGTATATACATATATATATATCGAATGTTTTAGATACACATATTTATTTTTCCGTCCATATAATTTAAAGCATTCTATATCTCGACGTAATCCCGACCCCCATCTCTCAGCACCATAAATCTTAGGTCATACTAATTAATCATAAGCACATAAACGCTTTCATATAAATTAAATATTTATTTATTATTGAAATAATGATGTGCCGATTACTGGAGAATCGAAGTCATAAATGCCGATAACCGAAATCGGAAAATAAGCTATATACTCTTTGACTCTCATTAAACTATATGTACCCACAGTTTTTGGGTATGGACTGTACCCTAAATTAATGTTTTACTTACAACTTGACCTAACGAATGCGAGTTCCTGAATTGTTACGAAAGGTTACGCAACGGTACTTATGTAAGTGTTTATCAAATTTTCTTTTAAAGTAGTTTAGCTTTCATGATATTTAATGACAATTATATTTATTATTAAACGAATACTTATACATACAGTATATGTGTAATTTTAAGATATGAAAATATTCACGCTATATTTTAGTGAAAGTATTTGTTTTTAACACCTTTACGCGTAAAAGAAATCACAAGTTTACTGATCTGATAGGAATATATATATATATATATATATATTGTAAATTCTTTATAAACTATGTATAAAATAAATTATGTAATTTAATCTTGATTTGAATACACCTTTTAAATTATTAAGGTATTGAAATTACAATTTTTGTTTATTAAAAAAATTTATTAAAAAATGTTTAAAATAAAACTTCTCGCAGATTCTCCAATTGGAGGAGTTTCGCCTTCAGATTTGTACTCTCCCAAAATTTAAGCTAATATATTTATTATTTTTTTTACTATAAAACTAAATCATTCCTGTCTTAGCCATTGTCAACGGAGGTCGAACCTCCTCCTCTAACCTTCATTTGATAAAGACCTGTAAAAAATTCTTGTCTGACTATTGGCAGTGATACAGGCTCTTGTGACCTGCCCAAAGCAATTAACTAATTTATTCAGTCTTGTCAAAGTGAGACTAAGCACTATTTCTGCTTTATGTGAAAAAAAAATTCATCAATAAAACTGTTTGAGTGAAAGAATACTCCATTTAAGAACTCCTGTGTTTTTATCCCCTTTCAGTGATTGGATTATAAAATTTAGTGTTCCCACTTTTTTTTTTTTTTTGTCGTAAGCCACTTCCACAACTCGGATGTCCTACTGCCAAGGCCAATCTCAACTTGGAGAACTACCACACGTCAGATCGTCCAACAGTGCATCCCTTATAAAAGTCGCGTGCGGGAAGTGGCCTGTGACAAGACCCTGTGCACACGCGACATTTGGACATTAGATTAGTCCCACCGAGACGAGACACAAAAGACACTATGAACCCACCTATTAATCTTTCGTTGTGACTTCATCCTAACAAACTGGAGTTCTCAAAACAGAAATTTTAGAATATTTGGAATCTCACCTCTTGACCATTGGAATCCTATCACAAAACTCGTCGTATAACAACTGGATTCCCGGAGCTATTGAAGAATAGGGACCCCAGCCTTCTTTAGTTAGGCTTATAAGGCTAACTAACGAAAATATCACGACCTAACCTAACCAATCGTTAGGTTAACTGTATGCCCTTGACGATTGGTTAGGTTAGGACATGATATTTTCGTTAGTTAGCCTTATAAAGCTAACTAAAGAAGGCTGGGGTCCCTATTCTTCAATAGTTCCGGATTCCGTAAACCTAATTTTTTTACACGCTTTGTGGAACTGCATTATTCACTCGTCGATCTTCATTATTTGACTTTCAATCAACTTTCGTCTATTGTAAAATTTCTTCGTTGTAAGTCCCTCTACAGTCAACTCTGTAAATTTATTGCAAATTCTTTCTGACCATAATTCATTCAAGAACTGTTTATTTTTATTCTTCAATCAAATTTTGAGCCTTTCTTTGTACTCTTTCCAATCAACCTCATTGAACGTTTTGTCCATCGATCGTTTTCTCGTAGAAGATCATTCAAACATTTTAGTTGTACTCATTGATCGTAAGCCGATTTTTATCGCAATGATAAACTGTCGTATTTCCCAGCTGAAATTGAGCGAGATTCAACAGACAATTTATCAACGTAAGCATTTTCCCAGTCCACAAATTGTTTACAATTTTAGTTTTAATTTTTAAATTGTTACGCTTTTGTATATTCTTAAACTGAAATAGAATTAAGTTGAAATTTAAATTTTGTTGTTGTTTTATTGTTCAATCTTGAAATTTGATGTATGTTACAGTCAATGTGTGAAACCAATCATTTCATGTAAGGTATTTTGGGTAATTCGATTAAGCGATTAACGACTTCGTGAAGGTTAGGTTAGGTTAGATCGGATTAAGTTGGTTGGGTTAGTTTAAGTTAGGTTAGGTTAGGTTAGGTCAGATTAACCCTAAAAGGACGACCGATACATATTGGTAACCTTTCAAATACACGCATTCATAACTTAACCCTACACACAATTCCGGCGTTAAAGGGTTAAGTTGGTTAGATTGTTAGTAATGTACGCGAAATGCCTGAAATTTTTAGGCATTATGTGAAATGACTGGTTTCACACATTGACTGCAACATTATTTATATATATATATAAATTTCCAATTTTCGTTTTCTTTTTTTTTAATGTGAAACTGCATTGATTTTCCTCGAAATTTATAAACTTGAAATTTTAAATTGTAATAAGTGAAATTAATGTGATTGTTAATTAATGCAATTTGAGATTATCATTTGGAAATTTGTTTAATATTAACTGCCGAGTGAGAGAAATTAGGGAGCAAGTGTAGTTTACGTCCCCCTGACACAAAAGGGAACACAAACTACACTAGGTCAAAGTTGGGGGATCACCTGAAGATCAGGGCCCCCAGCCTTCTCTAGTTAGCCTTATAAGGCTAACTAACGAAAATATTACGACCTAACCTAACCAATCGTTAGGTCAACTGTACGCCCTTGACGATTGGTTAGGTTAGGTCGTGATATTTTCGTTAGTTAGCCTAGTAGTATGGGCTCAAAATGGGAGAGTGCAAGAATGTTGCAGAGATAATGATCAATGTTGCAAAGGGGAGTGGAGGTATGCATTGAAAGGGGTGGGGGTTATGCAACAACTCAGTGCTGCAAAGGGGGAGAGGGGAATGTTGTAGGTGCAACGAGGGGTCATGAAACTTGGAAGCGGCGTTAGCCCCCAAGAGAAAGACAGGAGAAGGAGAGAGAGGAAGAGAGGTGTTCACCTGGCAGGAACCAAGTGCATATTAACACTTCAGCCGACCCGCCGCTGTTTTATTAGTTGTAAATCAGCCAGTTGGCTTAGAAGGCGTAAATGGCTTGTACAGGTTGAGTTGCCAGATTGCGCTATTTATTTAATTAAAGCCTATATTATTGACTGTTGGCTTAGAAGGCGTAATCAGCCATTTGGTATAATTGTTTACAACCAAAAGAATTAAATAAAACATTACATCATTCTGTTTATTAAATAGTGTAAATATATAGAAAATAAATATACATTTGAATGATCAAAAAAATTAAAAATAATAATAGTATAAGAAATATGAACGAGGAATATGCATATAATCAAAAAATATAACCGTCAATATAACAGTACAGGAGAAATATATATATGCAATTATATTATGGAAATATATAGAAAATAAATACACATTGGAATGATCAAAAAACAAAATGAAAAAATAAAAATAAGAAATAATATAACCATCAATATAGCAGAAATATATACACACACAATTATGTTAAATAAATAAATACATACACTTTATCTTCTAGCATAGCTACAGTTGAAATAATCTTCTAAGTCGTTACGACAGCTGCTCGTTATATAAAGAAATAGTTCTTCAGGGTGAACGGTGTAGGTGAGCTCAGCCCTGTACCGATCAAGTGCTTTGTACCAAAGTTCATGATATTTCAGAGTCTAAACTTTTTAAATAAACGTCCAGCTCTAGACCATTCTCACCTTGTTCAACCCTACACTCGGTAAACCCATCGAGCAGAGCGGTGTATGCGTATTCAAGAACCGTATCAAAATAAGCATATCCATAACACGCGCGTCTAATATAGGCTTCAGCTTGCAGAATCTGACGATTTCAAACATTCTGTCGAGGATGAAACGGTTTCGCGTAGGGACAAGAGCGTTATTATCAGAAGCATTCATGATTCTTCCACATCAACCGTATGTCAATGCATGGCCGATCGTTATTTATACACAACGTACATACAACGGCGTATGAAAGGGTGTCACTAATCTGCTCTCTTCTTGTACCTACACCTGTAGGAATTTTATAACAATCTTCACTCCACTTCTCAACTATCACGAAGATTCTATTCATCTCCTCGACACTTAAATAAACAACATTCCGTTCGTTTGTTTGTCTACAATCCGTTTCCAGTACATAGTTAACGACACCAGATTTACGCCTGAATACGCGCAACGACTTCGTCACGGACACTTCGTACACGGCGTTGAGAATGCCGCTCAAAGGAAGTCCCATCGTATTCGAGGAGCGCACGTCCACTCGGTTCAAGCTCTGAGATAACTATGAGCCACGTGCAACGCGTCGGCTCGACGGGAGGAGTGAGTCACACCATAACCTAATGAAACGTGTACGGCGCTATTCCAACATGAATCGTTGTATCCCATTATATTGGGCAGGTGTTTTGAGAAATTTTCCATCTGCGACACACGAAGTAATATCGGTTTTAATGTTTTATCACTCCCACTTCCCCGAATACGCACCAGGCATTTTCCTTCAGGATAATTTTCACGAACTAAACACATCTTATCACGGTTTTAATGTTTTACCACTCACCACACATTCATTTCCACAAACTAAACATCTTCACATTCCGGCGCACTATTTGAGAGAAACATATGCCCATATTTTTCCTTTTTGTTTAACAAGCGATACTCGTCTCTAAAGTCTGTTAAAAACTCGCACAGGGCATTAGCCACAACCTCACTACAAACTTCATGATATATATTAATATAGTGATAAAAATACTTAAGATTCTCCATGATGACGAGATTTACTTTCTCAGTCGCAGGGCACGAGTACTCGGTATGATGTAACATGATATAATATCGCTTGTCACACCACTCATCAACAAGACTCACTATCCATAACCGTTGTTTCTCTTGTGCACGTGTTGTTCCTTTTACTTCATGGTATATGTAAGCTTTTATAAAGTTTAGTCCTACAACATAGTTCAATACATCACTTGTCCCACGAAATCCTACAATGCTCTCACCAGAATAGCCATAGAGTATTTGTACATCTTGCTCCTTCGCACGATTCAATGTAGCCTTAAAAGCATCAAAGGAGGGTGGAATAGGGAGTTTTTCAGTATCCACCACATCTTGACACTTTGCAGAATACCATTTCATAAACGTTGAACAAGCAATATTAAAGGTAGCCATTACTATTTTCTGTCTACGCGGGAGAATACACGTCTGATGTCCAGGGCTTACTGCGATCAACTGAGCACGCAGGGAAGCCCAGGTAGTAGCATGACTCACGTTGCTGGTCTTACAGTGGGCGGAGCTTAGAACTTTCTCCTGTGTACACACACACACACACACACACACACAAAGGAGAAATTGAAACGCTAATTGAAACACGATTTATTTAATAAACGAAATATTCAAGGTGTATATATATTTACAAATACGTGTAATAAATAAGTTAGCAATAGACACATCAAAGATTATATTCAAGGTGTATATATTTACAAATACGTGTAATAAATAAGTTAACAATAGACACATCAAAGATTATGGTATCCAAAGGGTACGGTATCATAGGTACCAGGTAACTGGTAACGTTTCCTATAGGTGTTACGGCACACCTTTGTACCCCTAAGTTCCTTCACGCCCCCAGCTTCTGCGCCCGAAAATTGTGGGTGCCTACAGTTAGTTGGGGCGGCCGATCGCCCTCATCATCATCATCCAAACACACTAGATCCTTCAACGATTCAAAGTTAACGACCCGCCGATTCGCATGGTTGAGCGTGATACCCTTTGCCTTCACGATATATTTCATATCCTCCCCCACCCTCACCCGTACCCCATAAGTTTTTGGTCCTGTTGAGACAAAAGAGTCGGCGTATGCGGTGTCTCCATACTCATCCTTGATCTCATCAGTCAACTCACCGAGGAATTCACCAATAGGAGGCATGTATTCCCTCCCTCTCTGTGAATATCACACTATCTGTATCAGCGTACAATACCCTCGCCCAAGAGAATGCAATAAGCCCCAAAGTTTGATGCGTGCGTAGGCCGTTGTGAAGCTGGCTACAGGTATGTTTGTAACCCGTGAGGTATCTGTGGCCAATTCGGTATTGTTGTACTTTATTATGTAAGTATTACCTACATTCATGATCTCCATGACCTCTTTATCGGGAGCATTGGCATAATCCCAGACTTCACTATAACTTTGTGCCAAATGAACGTTCCCTTTGCCGGTATTCTGTGCAAATTTTCCACAAAGACTGTTTAGACACAACTTTGCACTAAAGCGCTTGCCAGGGTTCTTTACAATTTGGGAACGGTCAAGCTGTATACCTTCACGGTCACGGTAACGTTGAATATAGGCCGACTTTTCATCTTCGGTATCAACTCCTCGCGGATACCCTGATGCTTCGACCTTATCTTTCAAAAAAGCGTTTATATATGGCGTGAAAAGGTTGGGTAGCTTCTGAAACCTCCACACCTCATGTATCTTCAATATGCTGTAGCCATGGCGAACAGCTAGATCCAGCTCTGGACTTGTATATACACCTCTAATCTTACGCTGGTGGGTTGTATGGTCACAATCACCATTGTTCTCTTCTGCGCACTTCACGCACAAGGGAAACATGAGCTTGTGATCGATAACGACGGGTAAGATCGGCATCCATAAATCGCGAGGGGGGAGTACGTCTACGAAAGAAAGGCCGAAATAGTACCCGTTCAAATTTCTTGAGAACTCGTTGATGGTGGGTAGGTCAGGCCCCACCAGTTTCTCAGGCGCACCTACAGGGTATAAAGAACAGAAGTCGTAGTAATGGAGTTTCACACCCTCCGTAGGCGGAAAGTATAGATTGGAGGGATTTGTACGCTCTCCGAACAAGCTATCACCGCATTTGAGAGGATCCAGCACCATTGAACGCTTGATCGTGTTTATTTCTTCACGGTACTGTCCGTCTGTCTCCATCCGTGCATCATACTCATGTTCCCACCCACAAGACTTTGTGAGTGAACTGGGATCCTATAAGTTGATCGCGGGTGCGGGTCCACGCAAGACAATCGGCAGGAGATCTACCGTGGATATCTCCTGCGATTCCACACTCAAGACGGGGGTATCCGTGCCACCAGCAACCGTTAAAGGAGTACACAGTCTTCTCACCAGTGGCACGGTTTTCACTTAGACCATCAACCCAAAAAACACGACCATTAATCTTAATGGGTACTTCACCCGTGTTGCGGGCATTTTATGTATACACCTGTCTGCTGCTGTAGGTGTATGAGCCAGTAAATAGCCTTGTGCCCATAACTGCGGGGATTGTTTCTGTGAATAATGGCTAAGGTGTCTTTAGGCATGAAGTTATTCTTGAACACCGTAAAACATAATGAGGCGATTGGTTGCGACTTGCAACGGATCGCATTTGAAACGGCCTATGTACATCCTTCTAAAGGCCTGGAAACATACTCTAAGCACGCGCACATCATTCACGCAATAACGCTCACATTCATCAGCTATATTATAAGGATTACATTCATTAAAACTGTTGTAGTATCGGTCAAAATCTTCACGTTCATCTGTACTCATACATTCATAGTTAAAGTAATGTTTGGATGGAGGTAGTCCTACGTAATTTAAAGTTTCGTTAGTGAGGAACGTGTAAGGGAAATATCCTTTTGAAACTTCAGCAGCTACGCCCATCACCTTGGGTAGCTTTGCTAATTTACAAGGTGTGAATAATAAAGTTTAAACTGTACATTACCTCTTATTTGCATCTGTATTAGCTTGTTGCCTTTTTCAAGGGTCACCTGTAAATATCTCAGATGACTCGTGCTCAAGCAACTCCTTATAAAGGAACTGTGTGTCAAATTTTGCCCCGTTATGGGCGAGAATATACAGTCATTTTTTTAACTTGTCCGCTAGCTTGACAATATAGGACACAAAGAGTTTCACAGGGCTATCGTAGGCACTCGTTTTAAAAACGTTTGTACGTTTACCGCATTTGTGACACTCATCACACTCGATCTCCATACACTCATCACAGATAGTCTGGCTTACAAGTAAATGTGGAATAACCTCTTTGGTTTCTGCGTTCGTGTATGTTTCTATATCGTAGTACACAGTTATACAAGGGTTATTTTTAGGCTTAGCATCTTTCATATAACATACATGCTTTACTCCATCCGCCTTATATTTCTCATGGCATGTAGGACAGTGAATTTCATAACATTTATGCTTGAAATTCCCCAATTATCCATCATATGAAACATACCACATTCACAGATTCTCATTTTCCTGCACGTGCCAATTGATTTATGGAGCTCAAAACAGTTATTATTGAAAAATGTGCGTCTACACACATCACAGTCCCTCTTCTCAGCTTCAACTACACGGCTTTCACATTTGGAGCTTTTACACTGCTCACATACCATGTGGCAATCTTTACAATGTTTCACTATATCATCCGCAAACTCGATACATCCCTTACACAAATCATGATGTCACCCATATTTTCGACTTTTATCATAACTCGCGTAAAGGTCCCTTATATTACGGATGGGGAGATACGTTGTCCCTGACAGTCCTAAAATAAGTAGGGGCCTTGTACGATCTCTCACACTGCTTTTAAAAATACACAGTCCTACAACGATCATCCAGTCCAAATACAGCTATACGAACATTCATTTCCTGTTCTACCCTTCTCAATTCTTCAGGACCCATAGCACAGTCAAACTCAAGTTTACAGTCTACAGCTAGTTTACGGGCACGCTCCACTACCGTAGGCAACCAAATTTTTTGGGTCCGTGTATTTAGTACAGTAAACATACGTGCTAAGACCACTGCTATAAAGCCGCAACCACGATCGACGTTTATATGCCGTCTAAAAATAGCCTGAGAATTGAAGTTAAGAGTATAAGGTGTGGCGCTATGACCCGCAACACGGAATACACGGTCAATATTTACCGTGAAGTTGTCCATATTGAAGGCTATACTACTTTGAGAGGCCTGCATTATACGGCCTAATATATACTCTATATCTTCAGCTGCCAAACGTCTGAAAGGTATTACTACCCAAAAATCATCTACATCTCCGTCATCTGACCCGAATCCAAAAGACAGCATCGTCCTGACTTCACGTTCGTCGCGGTTCTGAAGGGCAAACTCTACAATACGCTCAACTATGCGCCGTAGTCCGTGTTCAACACCATTGCTATACACGGATCTAGGATCAACCCTGACTATATACCGATTTCTAGTCAAGACTGGGGTGGGGGCATCGGTACGCACCAACTCGAATGTTATGCCATCCTCAACAGAGCGAGAAGCTGCTGCGGAGGATGTACACGGAGTTGTACAGGAATAAGGGGATATATTTTTATTTGAGGAAGGTACTATTGTGGGGTTTGTGTCGTAAGACGTAGAGGGATGGGGCTCTACTATTGGTGGCCTAACAACCGGCGCAATCCTGGCGCCTTTATACCTGACGTGGAGGGCTGTTCATTATGTCTCTGCTTTGAATTGTCGCGTGCTACAGGTATCGCTGGTAAGGATTCGTCGGCGGGGAAGGAATCTGTGATCGCAACCACACTGTCGTCGGGGTCATCTGTAATATCGATGATGGGGTGCTGTACCTTATCGTCATTCACGGTTCTGTGGGAGAAGAGAAAAACAAGACTGTAGAATATAAGGAGTAGCACTTAAATATTTATTATATTTTGTAAATGACCCACTTAGGAGTGTGACGTGTTAGAAATGGACTCTGTAGAAAAATTCAGGTTCACGAGCCCATCCACATGTATTATATCTGGACCTACAGGATATGGTAAAACTGTGTTTATGCTTAAAATCATTAAAGAAAAGGGAGAGATGTTCTCAAAATTTGTGCATAAAGTTATATGGTGTTATTCGACGTATCAATCAGTGTTCAACGAGTACCAAGATGATATTTTGTTCCACAAAGGTGTATATGATGTTAATTCGTTAAAGGGAAATGAACATACAGTCATTGTAATTGACGATCTCATGTTGGAGATGGCTAAAACGTTTGCCGAGACATTTACAGTATTCTCTCACCATCTTAACATACGCGTGTTCTTCATCAATCAGAAACTATTTTTCAAAAATAGATACATGCGCGACGTGTCGCTAAATACACAATATCTAGTCTTATTCGCGCAACTTAGAGATGTATCACAAATTGGGGTATTAGCCAATCAAATGTTCCCGAATCAACGTCATGGCCGTAACTACCTATGAGGTCACCGAGGTCCGGACCTCGGTAATTATTTCCTAAAAAAAAAAAAGAGACTGAACCGTTCTCCGTGTATGAAACGCATATTACCGCTTTTCTTTTGAAAGAGGGAGCGTCGAGCGTTTTGTGTTTTGTGTTTAGTGTATAGCTTGGGTTGTGTTTGTAGATGTCATTTTGGTCTGAATTTTGCTCGTCCCGCCGCGCTCGAAAAAAATCTGGACCTCACTAATTTCTAAACCCTAGTTACGGCCCTGATCAACGTAAGGAGTTTTTGGAAGTTTATAAAGAAGCTACGAGCCCGCGTTACGGATATTTGCTTTGCGACCTTCATCCGCGAAACACGTTTAGGGTGCTTCTAAGAACGAATATATTTCCAAACGAGCCTGAAACGGTGTATATTCCAGAATGACAAAGAAGCTAAAGAAATACAGTAAATTAATAAAAATCTATCATCGACTGCCCCAAGCAATGCAGCAGATGTTTGCTAAAAATATCGACTCCGACTTTTTAAACTGCATCTGTGAAATCTATCTTAACGTTATAAATTGCAATGTATCAATGAAACCACCTCAGAACGCTCGCCTACGCTGTTACAAGAACATAATACGTGCACTCGCTCGTAAAAGTCAAACTGTAGGGAAGAAAAAACGAATTATTGCACAAAGAGGAGGATCATTCCTACCCATCTTGTTTTCAGTTTTGGGCCCTTTACTGACTAGATTAATATGATGAAGAAAGTGGTAGTGATTCCACACGAGGTGTATGCTTCACTGTGTAGTGAATACTCTTATTTTAGTTTCAAGATAAATGTTAATTTTACCGTCTTGAATTTCGGAATAGCTATAAATTCATTTTAAATTAGTTACCCATCATAATTCAATTGTAAACCACATTAATACTAATTTTATGTATACTGTATTATTTTATTGTATGTAAACATAATTAATTATATATCACAATTGTCAGTTAATTATTTATATTCAAATAATTATTTTAATCTAATACCATGTCCATTTTGCAAATAAATAATAGAAATCCAAGGGTTATATTTTCCATCCTTGGTACTGTCGCAGTTTCGCATAACGGACTCAATACGGCTAGTGAGATAACCACTGGTTGGCACTTAACCAACGGCAGTGCTTATGGCTACATCATCCAGGTTAACCTATACCGGATAGATGTGCTACGGTCCCAAGCCGTAGCTTGCCTAGGCCCAACGACGACGACGACGAAAACCAACAATTGGTGACCCCGGAGTTGGATTCCCCCTTTTACCCGAACGACTAGGACTAGACTGTAACGTCGTTCGTGCCCATCACCCCCTTTTACCCGAACGACTAGGACTAGACTGTAACGTCGTTCGTGCCCATCACCCCCTTCACCCGAGCGACTAGGACCAGACTGTAACGTCGCTCGTGCCCTCTGCCCCTCACCCCTGCCCGTGCGCTCTGTGCCTGCGCTCGTCTCAACCTCCACTCCTTCGTTGGTAACTTGTCGTCTTGCTTGTACGTCAGCAAGCATAGGAGAAGATGCCTGACGACGCTGGTGCCATCTCCCACTTGAGCGTAAAGCTCCCCGTCTTCTGGCCGGGTGATCCATTTATTTGGTTCCACCAAGTGGAATCGCAATTCAACTTGGGAAGGATCACCGCTAGCAGGACAAAATACGATCATGTTTTGTTCTCTCTACCAGCGAGCATCATCTCTGAAGTCCGTGACGTCATCGTGTCTACTTCCACGAGTGAGGACCCATACAACGATCTGAAGTCTGCCATCCTGTGCCGCACCACTGTCTCCGAGCGTGAGAAACTACATCAGTTAATCTCAAAAGAAGAACTTGGAGACCGTAAGCCCACTCAAATGCTGAGGGCTATGCAGTGCGCTCTAGGCGAACGCGCACAAACCTTCGATAAGGACATCTTTAGACAGTTGTTCTTGCAGAAACTTCCTCCATCAGCTCAGCGTGTCTTGGCCACTATGGATCCTGCTACTCCAGTTGATAAACTAGCAGAAACTGCCGACAAAGTAGTGGAGATTGACACAGCTCCGGTCAACAACGTGAACACACAATCGGAACTGGAGTTGAAAGTGGAAGAGTTAAGTCAACAACTCAACCACGTTTGTTCTCTGCTACAAAATCAACGGCAAAGAAGCCATTCTCGGTCAAGATTTACGAAGAGGCATCGTTCGAGTTCCGGGAAGATCTGCTTCTACCACTTTAAATTTGGAAAGAAGGCTAGGAAGTGCATCTCCCCTTGCAATTTTTCGTCGGAAAACCCCAGCAGCGAGTCCTAATGGCGTCTAGTACTCGCACTGCCAACATGTTATTCATAAAGGACAGGAACTCTGGTGTCAATTTCTTGGTCGATACCGGAGCGTCAGTCAGTGTATTCCCTCAAAAATCTGGTCATACGCACTCGGAATCTCCGCCTCTATACGCTGCTAACGGTTCACGCATACCCACGTACGGTACTCAGTCGCGTGAACTAAACTTGGGCCTTCACCGATCCTTCAAGTGGATTTTCATCTGTGCTCAAGTGCAGCATCCCATAATCGGCGCTGACTTCCTCCAGCATTTCAAACTCCTGGTGGATCTTGACAAGCGACGCTTATGCGACCAGGCCACACTGCTTTCTGTTCTTGCCAAACAGGTTGCCCTTCCGGACGCCTCGAACTCTGCACTTTCCCTCGTTCCCCCTAATTCCATGTACCAGTGCCTTTTCCAGCGATATCCAGGAATTCTTCAACCGATGCAGATGGGTGATACCATTAAGCACACCATTACCCATCACATTACAACAAAAGGTCCCCCTGTGTTTGCAAAACCCAGACGTCTTGCCCCGGACAAACTGAAAGCTGCCAAATCGGAATTCCAGCTTATGATAGATCTTGGAATAATAAGACCTTCCAAAAGCAGTTGGTCCTCTCCCCTACACCTGGTCCAGAAGAAGTCAGGAGACTGGAGACCATGTGGGGATTACCGGTTTTTGAATTCGACAACCATCCCGGACCGATATCCGGTACCAAATGTCCAAGACTTTACTTCTCTTCTCCACGGCAAATCTATCTTCAGTAAAATAGACCTCGTTAAGACTTTCCACCACATTCCCGTAGAGCCTTCGGATATTCCCAAGACTGCAGTTTGTACACCATTTGGGTTATTCGAATTTGTGAAGATGCCGTTCGGGCTACGGAATGCTGCGCAAACCTTTCAGAGGTTTATAGATGAGGTCACCAGAGGCTTAGACTTTGTTTATGCCTACATCGATGATTTGCTTGTGGCCAGCTCAACGGAAGAGGAACATAAGGAACATCTTTCACTCCTCTTTCAACGCTTAGAACAATACGGTGTTACTATTAATGCATCTAAGTGTGTGTTTGCACAGCCAACCTTGGAATTTCTTGGTCACACGATTTCGCAGCACGGAATTACCCCCCTTCAGGACAAGTGTGAAGTGATAAAAAATTACCCTATGCCAAATAATCAGCGTGAGTTACGTCGGTTTCTAGGTTTGGTAAATTATTACCACAAGTTCATTAAAAACTGTGCCAGTGTTCTTGCTCCTCTACACGCTATGATCACACACAAACGCAAGGTAACGAAATTGGTATGGTGTAGCAATAGTTTACAGGCGTTCGACAATGCCAAAAATGCTATCAATAGTGCATTGTCTCTGTCATTTCCTATCAGTGATGTCCCCCTAACTCTGACGGTCGATGCATCAGATGTTGCGATCGGTGGGGTGTTGGAACAAACCATTAACGGTCAACAAGCACCCATCGCGTTTTACTCGAAAAAGCTGCAGCCAGCCCAAACGCGTTATAGTGCTTTCGGACGTGAACTTCTTGCTATTTACTTAAACGTGAAGCATTTTCAACATTTCCTTGAAGGCCGAGAGTTTTGTGTTTTTACCGACCACAAACCTTTGGTCACTGTCTTCAATAAAAACAGCTGTAACCACTCTCCCAGAGTCATCAGGCAACTCGATTATATCTCGCAATTTACCACAGATATCCGCCACATCAAAGGTGTCTTGAACACTCCAGCGGATGCACTTTCAAGAATAGAGATTACTTCTGTTACCCTCAGCTCTACACTGTGGAATGCTATTGCACAGGATCAAGATAAGGATACGGAACTACAAGACCTGCTCAGAGAAGACTCCACTCACTCACTTTCCCTCAAGAAAATGAGTATGCCAGGATTGTCTGTGCCCCTCTATTGCGACGTATCAACAGCTGCTATTCGCCCTTATGTCCCTCCATGTCACAGACAAGCAGTCTTCACGGATCTTCATAAGCCCTCCCATCCTGGTATCCGTGCTCAACACCTGGTTACCTCTCGCTTTGTTTGGCCCTCGATGCGGAAGGATGTCAAACATTGGACCAAAACGTGCCTTGCCTGCCAGCGTGCCAAAGTCCAAAGGCACACCAGGTCCCCCTTTGACGCATTTCCGCCCCCATCCCAGTGATTTGAGGTAATTCATGTAGACATTGTTGGCCCTCTTCCAGTGATTCAAGGCCAACGTTATCTGCTCACCTGTCTTGACCGCTTTTCCAGATGGCCTGAAGCCATCCCACTTCCTGATATCCAAGCGGACACTGTTGCAAGAGCCTTTCTTCATGGATGGGTATCAAGATTTGGATTGCCGACAAAAGTCATCACTGACCAAGGTCGCCAATTTGAGTCTTCGCTTTGGAAGAAGTTTACCAGCTTGTTGGGTACAGTACATGCGCATACCTGTGCGTATCATCCGCAAGCTAACGGCCTCGTCGAACGCTTCCATCGCCAGCTGAAGTCATCCCTTATGTGTCACGAAGACTCCCATTGGATGGATAAGCTTCCACTCGTGTTGCTTGGTATTCGCTCTGCATTTAAGAGTGATCTGAAGACTACAGCGGCTGAACTAGTCTATGGAACAACACTGCGGCTACCAGGTGGCTACTTCACTGCAGGGGATAAGTCATGTGATCCTACGGAATTCGCTCAAACACTTTCCTCTCACATGCAGTCCCTTCAGCCTGTTCCCCTCGATTGACTAGCCAACAGAACATCTTTGTTTCCCCAGCCCTCCAGTCTTGCACCCACGTTTTCGTTCGTGTACCTGTCCCAAAACGGCCTCTCCAATGTCCATATGACGGGCCTTATGAAGTTCTCCGACGTACGCGCAAATCATTTCTCATCCAGCGCGGTTCCAAGGTCGACAAGGTTTCTATCGATCGTCTTAAGCCTGCGTTTTTGGAATCAACCTTAAGCGAGGTACATGTAGCTACCAAAAAGGTCCAGGGGAAATCTGTGTCGTTCGGAACTCTTTGAACTTCCTCTCTGGTGGGGGAGTGTGTAGTGAATACTCTTATTTTAGTTTCAAGATAAATGTTAATTTTACCGTCTTGAATTTCGGAATAGCTATAAATTCATTTTAAATTAGTTACCCATCATAATTCAATTGTAAACCACATTAATACTAATTTTATGTATACTGTATTATTTTATTGTATGTAAACATAATTAATTATATATCACAATTGTCAGTTAATTATTTATATTCAAATAATTATTTTAATCTAATACCATGTCCATTTTGCAAATAAATAATAGAAATCCAAGGGTTATATTTTCCATCCTTGGTACTGTCGCAGTTTCGCATAACGGACTCAATACGGCTAGTGAGATAATCACTGGTTGGCACTTAACCAGCGGCAGTGCTTATGGCTACATCATCCAGGTTAACCTATACCGGATAGATGCGCTACGGTCCCAAGCCGTAGCTTGCCTAGGTCCAACGACGACGAAAACCAACAACTGCAAAGTTCAAAGATCCAGACACGGATCTAGATCCCCGTAAAAGTAGGCTTAAAAGAATGGAAAGCGAATTGCTAGCCCTATTAAACAGTGAAAAAACACCTGATGAGAAAAGAATCTTATACCAAGAAGCTCTGCAGAAATTTCTTCACGAGTACGAAAATTATAGGAACCCGACAGAGATTCCCGTGGTTATTAGGCACAGCACGAGGAACGATGGACATGGTGACATAGGACTTGTGTCCGTCGATAGATCTGACCAACCAAAGATTAATGGGTCAGCCACACAGAACATCGAGCATTTATTAAAAAGCACCCCCCACATACATTGAGGAATAAAGGTTTAAGTCTTTATAATCTATTAAATGAGGACCCAGCCATAAAATCGACTGATACAGGCGAGATCATTGTGGAAGGAGCAAAGGTACAGGGATCGAATATCGTAGACATTGTCCATGATCTGGTGAGAAAGTGGGATAAGCCCTCACCATCAGGATGGAAGCATATTAAATTAAATGTGATCAACTCTAGTTAAGTTGGTTAATTAGTTGTAAAGCTATTGTTAGCATGATTGCCATATATAATCATATTTATATTGTATAAACGAGGCAACCGGACCATCTAATACAGTGGTTCCCAATCTTTTTGAAGCGATGGCCCACTCGAGCTGATTCGAATAACTCATGGTTCACCTCCCATGTTGCTAAGCTAGTATCATGTTTACATACGGTTTAATAAGCATATTTTTGTTATTAACATTTATTAACATGATGCTAAAAGATGAGCAAGTGGGTCATGGCCCACCGGTTGGGAACTACTGATCTAATACCTCAATTCATACTTTTCTTTAATTAAAATTTTAATTAAACCTAAACTTTTTAACTGAATTTATGCAATTTAAATTTATTTTTCCTTTATTTTTCAATTAGTTTAACTACCATTGGCCATTTACCGAATAGGTTTGCTTAATACATTCTGAAAGTGTCACTTTTCAATTCAAATATATTGTAAATATACCTTCACCCCATCATGACATCCTTTTTATAAATAAGGGAGTAATGTCACAACCATGTGATCTACCATTCCCATGTTCGGACTGTATCTATGTTTGTGCCATGAGAAGTTCGCTCCTGAATGTCCCTTAATTTCATCCCCTCAAAGTACAAACAAGACAATCAACGGTTTAGACTTTAGATTCTTTTAGATTTCTCTCAGAATATTTCCCATATCCCCATTTTCTATCTGTTATGGAAATTATTATAATTAATTGTTATTATCTCGCATTTTACCCTCCGATCCCTAAATTTTTCAGATTATTCATGCACATTTAACGTAACATGGTTAAAATGCTTGTTTGTGTTTTCTTATTACTCATTTACCCTATCCGCTATCCGGGGACTTCGATATATCGAAGTCCCCGCCCTATCCGATTTCCTAACGTCAAATAATTTAACAAGTATTATTGTATACATTTATATACTGTTTCACTCACTCTTTATTACCGTGTCTCTTTAATGTATTTCCTTTTATATGACTTATACATCCGAATTACAACATATACAGCGTTATTGCGCGCACATGATCGGTACAATTGTCTGTCTGTTTAACACGCACATACTCTTACATGTATTTTATTATTATTATTATATATATATATATATATATATATATATATATATATATATATATATATATAACTATTACCGTTAGGTGGGGCAATGTACTATCCAAATGTTTTGGCTCCTCTTGCGGGGTGAGACAAGGCTCTTGCTCTCTCCTATGCTGTTTAATGTGTATATTCACGGATTAATTGTTTCACTTAATGAGGCAACAGTGGGATGTTGTATAGATAACACAAGTATAAATAACTTAGTTTATGCCGATGATATGGTGTTAATAAGTCCCTCTGTTAAAGGTTGGATCGGCTACTAAAAGTATGCGAAGTGTATTCGCAGAAACATGATATTCTTTTTAATGTTACAAAAACTAAGGTTATGCAATTTCATCCTAAAAGCTGTAATCAGCCAACTGATATTAGGTTTAAAATGAGAAGTGAAGTAATTGAGGACGTACAAGAGTTTAAGTATTTGGGTCAAACTATAATCAGCTCCTTGAGCGATGACTCAGATACAAGAAAACAATCTCGAAGCCTTTGTGCTAAAACGAATATGACTATAAGCAACTTCCAGTTCTGTACAAGTGAAGTTAAAGACACTCTCTTTCGTACTTTCTGCAATAATATATACGGACATTAACTCTGGGTGAATTATAAAAACGGTTCTGGCAGAACTCTGAATTTGCTGTACAACAGGTTTTTAAGACCCCTACATAAATTACCCTCGAGATGCTCAGCTTCGCAAATGTTTGCTACCCGCTCCTTGAGCAATGACTCAGATACAAGGAAACAATCTCGAAGCCTTTGTGCTAAAACGAATATGACTATAAGCAACTTCCGGTTCTGTACAACTCTGAATTCTGCACAACTCTGAATTTGCTGTACAACAGGTCTTTTAGACTCCTGCATAAATTACCCTCGAGATGCTCAGCTTCGCAAATGTTTGCTACCCGCTCCTTGAGCGATGACTCAGATACAAGAAAACAATTTCGAAGCCTTTGTGCTAAAACGACTATGACTAAAGGAACTTCCGGTTCTGTACAACCTAACTGTTACCGTTAGGTGGGGTAATGTACTATCCAAAGGTTTTGGCTCCTCTTGCGGGGTGAGACAAGGCTCCTTGCTCTCTCCTATGCTGTTTAATGTGTATATTCACGGATTAATTACCCTCGAGATGCTGTACAACAGGTCTTTTAGACTCCTACATAAATTACCCTCGAGATGCTCAGCTTCGCAAATGTTTGCTACCCGCAATGTCCCGAGCTTCCCGGAGGTAACAAGACGTGCTCAATGCAGTCTAATGCAAAGGATTAAAAAATCAACCAACCCGATTATCCAAGCTATCCATGAGTCCTGCCGTTTGTCTTCTAAGCTATGGAATTCATGGTAGGAAAACGTCTGTCTGTAGCTCCACTTAACTTCGACATTACTGTATTATTTCTAATCAGTTGTATATATTTCTACCCTTAGTTGTGAACTGTCATTGTATTATTAATATTTGTCATATGGACTATAGTCTGCCAATGAACCTTTTCATTTTCATTTCATTTCATTTTCATTTCATTCATTTTCATAACTAGATGCAAAAGTAATGGAATTCGCTGATACATTCGTTCTCAACCCTGACCCTTGCAAAATTTTAGTTTCATCTTTCTCAGAATAAATACTCTCACTCTGTCTACAAAATTTTCCATCTACGTTGCGCTGTAACTGTTACATATTTCAGCGTTACTATATGTTACTGTCACCGTCTTGTTACTTAACTGTTACTGTTAGCTACTTACTCTAAAACATTTATTTGATCGTGTTAATCATGGCAAATTATTCATGAAACTTGTAAATCGTAATGCACCTGGTTACTTGGTCCGAATATTAATATTCTGGTATAATCACCAGACAATAATTGTAAGATGGGGTGGGGTTAATTCAGAGCCATTCTCTGGGACCAATGGTGTCAGGCAGGGAGGGATATTATCCCCCAACTTATTCAATGTTTATACGGATAACACAGGCCTGCGAATGAGAACTTTGTAAGAGTTGTTTTCTTACTAATAACTGATTTTATATAATTCAACTACGCTGATTTCGAATAAGGTGTCCATTTTTTTCTATCACGTAAGGATTTTCTGCAAACTGGAAGGGAAAAAACAACAACATAAATAATATTATTTATTTCAATTTACATTAGGTACCTATTTCGCTCTGTTATACTAACTACAAATGCGAACAACTTTAAAAAGAAAGAAGACTATTAACGTCAATGACAATCATCTTTATTTGTCCTGAGTTTTCTTGTGAGATCTATGCCTTTTAGTCTCGAATGTACGCGCTGTCCCTTTTCTTTTATGTAATAATTCTGGAGTATCCCGTTTCAACACCCAGCAGTAATCAGCCATCATGCTGATGTCCCATCTTCCCTGATATCTCTTCTCCATTTCTTTGATGTTTTGGTGAAACCGTTCTCCTTGTTCTTCACTGAGTGCTCCGAGATTCTCAGGGAAGTAATCTAAGTGTGAATGTAAGAAATGTAATTTTAAACTTATATTACAACCCAACTCTTTAAACTTATTTAGCATGTTGTTCACAATGTTTTGGTAATTTGGGTTCTTGTTGTTCCCCAAAAATTTGCTTATAACATCCTTAAAAGCAATTCACGCTTCTTTTTCAAGATTGTTCATTGTTCTTTCAAAGTGTTCATCCAAAGTCAGTTTTCTAATCTGGGGACCAACGAAAATTCCTTCTTTCAATTTTGCTTCCGAAAGAGTTGGGAATTTACCACCAGATACCTAAAAACAATCTCCATCTTAGTCCAAGGCCTTAACAAATTGCTTCATCCAGCCCAATTTTACGTGAAGTGGAGGTAAGAGGACTTTCTTCGTGTCAACCAAACTTTCACGTTGAATGTTTTTAGAACCAGGTGTCAGGTTGACTGCATGGTCATTCCTTTTTTATCCAGTGCTGAGTTCTTGCTCGGCTATCCCATTCACAAAAAACATGGAAACTTCGTATAACCTGGTTGGTTGCTGACCTAACAACATACAAATCACTTTTAAGTCTCCACAAAGCAGCCAACTGTGTTCTTCGTCTTTAACCTTAGCTAGAAGAAGCTCAAGATTTTCGTACGTTTCCTTCAAGTGAACCGAATGAGCCACAAGAACGGATGCATACAAGTTACCATTGTGAAGGAGGACGCCTTTTAGACTTCTTTTGGAGGAATCAATGAAAAGTCTCCACTCATTTGGGTCATAGACTGCAGCGCCTAGCTTCAGTACCCTATTAGTTCTGAAACATTGTTGCAATATACCAGTGAATTTTCTTGAGAAAAATATTGGATGAATTTTTTTCTCGATTTCTGTATCAGTAAAATGACGTCCGGGAGAAAGCAAATTCTTTGCACGAAGTCTGGATCTCAAAATCTCTAAAGAATCCTTCGGGAGACACAAATCTCTTACTAAATCATTAAGTTCACTTTGTGTAAACAATTGGGGTTCACCAGATGTTTCGGTTTGAAAACAATCAATATCATCGTTTCCATCGTCATCATACTAGTGTTGCCAGGTACAGGGAAATTTCCCTGTTTTAGGGAAATAAATCACCAAATAATGCCAATATTCCCTGAATAGGGAAATTTTGAGGATATAGATATTTATATATCCAGAAACACAAATTTTCACTGTGTTAATTGAAAAATATATAACAATATTGCTAAATAATACTTTAATCTTACGATGGAGACACAAATAAATCTATATTCATACATATTGCTTTAAATGCAGGTGTATAGGGAAATTTTAGACCAAAAAGGGAAATTTTAAGAGCGAACCTAGGGAAACTATATAATTCAGACCTGGCAACACTGCATCAGACACCGAATCAGATGAAGTTTTTTCAAGAGTATTTGGTTTAGTAAGTACAGGTATACTAGGTTCATGAGCATCAGGTTTTATAGCAGACTGAAAGTTTGTATAAGAAATTTCCTTTTTATTTTTAGTATTGTAGCCTTGCACGTTACATGAACAAAAATAGCAGTCATTGCTGTGATCTCTAAGCTCACGCCAGACCATTGGAATCCCAAAAGGTAAAGAATCTTTTTACCTTTACTCCACAGTCTAAGTTGTTCAACACAAACATTGCAAACTTTATGTGGAGCCCATGATTTGTCTTGATTCCCAAGTTTCATTCTGAAGTACGCATAGTATGCTTTCTTGACGAAGTCTGTAATATCTCGCCTTTGTTTTTTTACAGTAAATTTTCCACAAATATAACAGAAAATGTTTGGGCTATTTACACACCCTCTGGTTGCCATAGCGACAAATAAACAAATTTCAAAAGAGAAATATAGTCACCGCGCACCTTTGAATAATAAAGAACTGTAACCTCGCACGCACTAGACAGACTGACTGATCTCGTGGCTTGTCAATCACTTATATACTAGCGGTGCGTTTTTCGAATGTTCTAGAACAGGGGTGGCCAGACTTTACTAAGTGGGATCTACTTTTTCCAAAGTTCTCCCTATACGATATATATATATATATATATATATATATATATATATATATATATATATATAGAGAGAGAGAGAGAGAGAGAGAGAGAGAGAGAGAGAGAGAATAACCAAGAATAAAATGAAGTGCATATAAAAATATATTGCCAAATCCACACAGATATATTTTTCATTAAATTTTAACCCCCAAACTTATTAGAAATTAGGTATACTGGAATAGGAAGAGCTTACTTTACTGATGTGATGATTTGCACTGCATGGCATCAGCAAGCCATGTGTAGTCCGGATTGTAGCTGCTGATTGCTAGCCTCAAACAAGCATCCAGGTGATCATCTGTCAGAGTGGCTCGGTATTTTGATTTGATGATATTCATGTGTGAGAACGTTGACTCACAAAGGTAGGTTGATCTAAAAAATGCTGTCAAGTACATGGCACTTTTTCTGACATCCGATACTTTTCTTCAAGAAGTAGGTGCCAAAAGTTTCCTTCTGAAGACCTGGATTTGATTTGAATGTCATTTCGCAGAGTCAAAATTTCATTCTCGATTGCAGATATGTCCATATCAAACAATAAGGCCATTTTTGATGCAATATCATCAATGTCAAAGTTTGCACCAAATGGGAAGCACATGAATGTTGCTACAGGTTCTAGTGTTGCTAAGTCTTGGAACCGTCTGTTGAAGTCTGTACTAACATTCTGCAACTGTTCAACGTCTCGAACACTGTCAAACTGGTCGCATTCTTTCCTCTGACTTTCCAGCTCTGACATCATGTTTTTGAAGTTCCGCAGTGGTGTCGCTGCAGCTGTGAGGATACCAGTTCTAGTTTTTGTTCTAATAAAAATGCATAACTGTGATGTATCGATCACATCTGTCGAGTCATCAAACTGAAGTGAAAGGAATACGCAGTCATGTATGTCTTTCTTCAGTTGTTCCACCAAATTCTCATCCATTACTTCACAACGCCGCATCACAGTGTTTCTGGATAGCCGAAGCTGGTTAATAGCAGACAATATTTCCGATTTATTACTGAAATTCTGAAACAACGACTTTGCTGCCTCTGTAAATGCTTCTTTGAATATTTCTCCATCCTCAAAAGGTTTCTTGTGTTTCGCAAGTACACGGCTCACCCGAAATGAGCGCAATCGTTGCTGCTTTCGATTTTGTGCTAGGCCCCGTAAAGATAGACTGCTGAACACTAAGTTGAGACTTAAGTCATTGACTTTTCTCTTCCGTAGTTCACTTTCAGCTGGGAAATCACTGTCATACCGCTTGTGAATAGTTTTAAAATGCCTCTCTAAATTCCCTTTTTGACGAAAGCGACACATGCATGGCAAATTAAACACACACATTTGGAATTTTTCATCGTAAAAAATTATGCTGTCTCCCACTCATTGTGAAAGTTGTAAGTTTTTTGTTTCTTGGCACTTGATCCAGCACTCATTTTAACGGTGTTAATGCAACTGGACTGGAGACTGATCTTTACCACCGATTATTCCAAATGACTGACCCGTCACTTAAGTGACACATGCTCATAACAGCTCAGCTTACCGCAGTATGAAATTTTGGCAGAAATTAAAGTTAGCAATATCATTTTCTGTGACATTAATTAAATATCTCTCAGAATTATTAAACTTAAACTTTGTTATTTTTTGTTAAATGACTGGTAAACACAAAGATAAAACAAATAAATGTTGCTACCGATAATGGAGGTGATAACATAAAGAACACTAATTTTTGGTAGTAGCGGTCGGGTCGTGTGCTTGTTAGTATTGTGAAATGTAAGGTCTCTGTTGCTAGGCTAAGCTACGGGTCATTCTGCGATCTACTAAAAATTGCTCTGCGATCTACTGGTAGATCGCGATCGACGTTTTGGCCACCCCTGTTCTAGAACAATTGTAGGCAACCTTTTTTTTAAACTGGATCAGTTTGATTTATTGGTAATTTGATAATGGGTCAGTGTTCAAAATTTAAATCAAAATACACTATTTTCGGGACATTTTAAAATAAAAAACATTCTTCATGTAATAATATTTATTATTTTATGTATACTCTATACTACAATTGACCCACGGGTCAGAGGTTGTTGATCACTGTTCTAGAAGACGCTATGACGTCACCTCTGATCTGGAAGCATTTAGGCAGTAGTTTTTAATCAAAATTTAATTGAATCAGTTTTAATGAAAATTACTTACATATGTAATATGAAATATGACATTTTGTGAAAAATCTGTAAGTGATGGCGAAAAATTAATATTATTTTCGGAATCAGCGTACAAAAATTACCATATACACTAAGTGATAAAATATTTCGGACAACAAAACCATCGCAGGCCTGTGTAATCTAATCTATCTGTTGTGCTGAAACCTGTAAAATAGGCTGCTATATTGGTACAATGATTGTTAATCATCTGATGTATGCAGATCTAGTTCTTATTTCTCCATCTGTAAAAGGGCTCAGCACACTTTTGAAGGTGTGTGAAAGGTATGGGAAATATAACGACATAAAATATAATCCTGCTAAAAATCATATTATGATTATGAGGACCAAGGCCTACAAGTATATAAAATTTCCTGAATTTCAATTGAATGGTATGGTGCTGTCAGAAGTGACCCAGACTAAGTATCTTGGCCACATACTAACTGATAGTCTTTCATATGACTGATATTCTAAGCCCTAAGTGTTAAAAAATCTAGAAGAGGAAGAGCCATTGTTGTCCCAAGGCGATATGATAACTAAGCTGATTGATGCAGCATTGCTTGTATATACATATTAAGTTAAGGTTTATATATATCCATCTCACAATTGTAAGGTTAGTGAAAAATTCACTTAATTTAGAGCTAGCATTTTTGGGCTCTTGTGGCATCATTGTTTGAGCACTCTTGTGGCATCATTTTTCTGGGGCACTGGCGCGTCCTTTCTACTCGTTTGTTGAATGCGGCACTTACAGGGCGTGGTCAGAGCTCTCTCGCAATTCAGTTTGGTTGTTTAGATACAAGATTGTTGTATGGTACAATGGTGCAGGTTGTGTGTTGTTGCAAGGTTTAGAAAGAAGACCAGAAATAGTGCCCATTTTGTTTTTTTTATCTTAATTTTATGCAACTGAGGCCTAAGGTAGGCCCACATCGAGTCAGCAACCCTGAGGTAGGACCTAATAGGACCTCCAAGTCCGTAAGTTTTAGTCTAGCTTAACTTGGGCTGTAGGTTGAACTGGCCTTTCAGAGCTTGACCGTTCAGGGCTCAGCTGGAATTCTGAACCCAATAAAATAAAAAATAACATAAGGCAATGGAGACAATTATATGCTCTGGGAAATACTTTGGTTAGAAAATTTCATATGTGTACATTAGATGTCAAGTTGATTTTGTTCAAAACGTTTTGTACTCCACTGTATATAGTAATATTTTTAGGAGTTTATTAAGAACTTCAATATTTATAAATGGTGCCCTTCTAGTGCCAGTATGCTGTTTGTAGTCAATAAGGTGCCCAAATGTGCCAGTGTCATTCGCAATTTTGTATTGAGATTTATCACTCGGCTTGGTGAGTCAGTCAATAAGATAATAGAAGCCATGGTTAGTGGACTGGTCTCCGATATATTTTATAAATCTCAAATCTAGAAGCATTGGCGTAGGCAATTGTCTGTTCATTATGCACAGTGAATCAGTGATTCACTGGCTTACTCAGTCAGTGCTCCAAACAACTATCTCTCAATCTTCTATGGACCACTTGTATAATGTTTGTACCTGTTGAGTCTGAAATAAAGTGTTTGTTTGTTTGATTGTACTAATTCGCTTCTGCTTGCATGTCCATGTGTTCTGACATTCATGTATGCTTTCACGTACATTTATTTACATTCATGTACTATTATTTGCATCCTGTCGTCCTTTCTTCATCCTCCGCCTAACTCATTAGATAATAATAATGGAATAATAATTCCATAGTAGTGACCTGCGGATAAGGCTATGGTTCACACACTACATGCAGATACAGTACAATAACCAGAATTAAATTACACAACAAAATAATTATAGACCCACCTCAAGTTGTCAGTCTAGTAGTTAGTCAATAGCTATATCAGTATATCTAGATAGTTTATAATTTTGAAATCAGCGTGAAAAACTGTACATATCACGTTGTTTTCATAAAAATCGGAAACAGTTAATGAAACAGGAAAGACCCAAATTGGGTAAGTCGCAAAAAAATGTCGTTAAACACTCGTCCAGAAATTATGATTAACTAAATGTATTTTTTGTTTGGAAAGCATGAAGCCACTTGCACCTATTAAAATACTGGGATCTTATCCGTTTGGGGGCTAGCAGCGAATTTTAATGAAAATCGGTATACTAATGTAGTTTTGGTCACTGATTTCAAAAATAATTCTTTTTTTGGAGAAATAAAAACAAACATGTTAGAGCACTTTAAATAATTAATGTGTTTTTAATGAAAATATCATGACTTAACCTAACCAATCGTCAAGGGCGTACAGTTGACCTAATCGGGCATTCGATTGACCTAACCTGGCATTCAAATGACCTAACTGGGCATTAATGCTTGATTTTTTTCTGCTACTTTTACAGATCTGCCGGGATCATTCAAAAATGTATTCTTTGTAAAGTTGCACTTTCTACAATTTGACTGACACTTTTGGCAACGAAAGAACTGGGTATTTTTATCAAAGGAACACACTTTCCCACACTTAGAGCACTTTTTCATAACATAAACAGTAGCAGTTTGTGACTGGCTAAATTTAACACAATCCTCTGTAACTAGTTTAAGCTAGTTAAAACAAATATTAATTATTTAAAGTGCTCTAACATGTTTGTTTTTCATTTCTCCAAAACAAGAAAGTTATTTTTGAAATCAGCTACCAAAACTACATTAGTATAACGATTTTCATTAAAATTCGCTGCTAGCCCCCAAACGGAAAAGACCCAAATACTGTAGGATCTAATGAAAATGTAGGCCCTATATAACAAACTTCTCATCCCTGTATTTTTATCGAAACAAATAATAATAATAAACATCGGTATTGCCTTATTTTTATAATAGTCCCCCTTTACTTCGTTTCGTTATGAAAGTCTTTTATAATTTTTTAGAAATTAATGGGTAACTTTATAATAATATTAAGTTCATTTTGCTTAAAAGAAATTTTTGCAATGAAAAAATACTCTATTCAAATTTTAAACTCAGAATCTTGGATTATAAGTAAGATAATATTAGTCTACCGGCCATGAATTCATGTCTTATAAAATTATTATATATTTTATAGAAATATGCAAGTAAATATTTGAATACGGAAATGACAATCACTGTATGTTAGGAATGTAGGCCTCAGATATTAGTATAGCAAAATTTAAACAGGCCTCTATGTAGACCTATATACAGGCTTATTTAGTGAGGTTTACTGATTAGTATTTATAAATACTCACTATTATATCCCAAACGGATTGCCAATTATACGCTTTTCGCTCTTTCTCCTTTTTTTTTTCTTCTTTTTTTTTAATATGTAGCTTTATTCGAGGTCTGGAATTCATTTCTTCCGTTCTTCGAGAAAGTGTCGGTGTTACGTCGTTGATGGACCTTTCAATACCATCGGATCAACGAGACCATAATATCGACATTCGACACTCTAAAAAGGTAACAACCTAACATAGCGTAACATAATCTATGCTAACCTAACCTAACTTAACTTGATCTAACCTACAAGGACAGCAATATACTTGTTGATAGAATATCAAGTCGATCAGATGCGTAATGCCGCATTGACATATTGTCAGTATTTTTTGAGGTGGGTGAGAGTGGGGGAAGGGGTAGAGCCCAGTAGTTCAGTGGTTATGGTGGCGCACTGAGAGGGGTGAGCCTCTAGTTGGTTCCCGCCTGCTGGCTCTTGGGCTGGGTTGAATTGTCCGCTTATCCTGTCATTGTTCGACCTAAAGGTGACCCTTGAGGGTACACTCACCCCCTCCCCATCGTGGGGTAATGAGCTTTCTGGATTTTTTTTTGTGGGTTAGGGCGCGCCTTCTTGCCTCTTCGTGAGCTTAGTATAATCCTCGGTTGGGAACCCACCCCTACGAAAAGAACTTGCTTTCACAAATGAAACTGGACACACCTGGTTAATCCCAGGCATCAAGCTGATCTTGTCTTCTCCCGCTCCAATCCTTGTTCTTTCTTTTGTTTTCCTCTCCCTCTCTCTCTTCTGTTTTCTAGTCTCTTTTCATTTCGCATTGTGTGTGTGTGTGTGTGTATTATTATTATTATTATTATTATATTCCGCTTGTGTACGACAAATATCAAGAATTGGCTTAAAGCAGGTGGATCCATACTCATTTTATCGACGAATTTTTTACATAACTCTATTCACCTAATTTATCATGACCGAAACCTGAATGAAACTTAACCCAACATACAGCACGAAGAAAATTTGTTTTATGAGAGAGAGAGAGAGAGAGAGAGAGAGAATTTTATATTAATCATCTTTATCTCGTTGAATATTCTCACCTATTTTACACGGGTCGTTTACAGGGACTTTTACACTTTTACAGGGTCTTTATAAATTCTTTGTTGGGTTTTAAAAATTAACTTTATTTCTAAACTAAATAGAGAAAAATGGTAAAAACAGTTTGAAAGCTAATATATTAATGAGTTTTTTTTAGGGCATAACAATATTAGTTCAGGTTTCAGCAAATCCACCATATATATGGTACCACAACGTTCAACTCGTTCAACGTTTTTTAATTCTAGCCTTCAGTTCATCCAGATTATGTGGTTTGGAAACGTAAACAGCGCTTTCGACATTGTCCCCCCTATTGGAAACATTTAAAGAGAAGAGATCTAGTGAAAGGATAGGACCAAGGAAAAAGTCCACCTCTACCGATTCATTTACCGGGTAACGGTAACTGTGGTGTTTAAGAAGTTTAGAGCTCCGAGTTGTGGAATGAAGTAGTTGCTCAGCAGTGACATGGTTATAAACTTCATAAACACGACAATTTTTCATCAATACGAGGTGGTCCTATTCAAAGGAGTGACATAACGAAGGAGTGACATAACAAAGGAGTGACAAATCGGAGATAAAATTCAAAGGAGTGACACGAAAATACCAACAAAGAAGAAGAAAGAACAAATCCAGAGGGAAGAGAGGCTTGCAACTGTTAGGTTAGGTTAGGTTAAGTTTCTAGTTTTTGAAATAAAATCTTAATTTTAACAATTCTAAACAAATTTGTTTTTTTAAATAAAATTTTAATAATTATACTCCTTTGAATTTTATCTCGATTTGTCACTCCTTTGTTATGTCACTCCTTCGTTACGGTATTTATGTCACTCCTTTGTTATGTCACTCCTTTGAAATGTCACTCCTTCGATACAGACCCATACGAGGGTCTACAGCAGTTCTTGTCAACCAGGGTGACTGGCTCACCCTAGGGTGAGCGACGAAAACTTAGGGGTAAGTTGAAATGCAAGGGTAAGCGAAATTTGTATATATGGTTATCCCAAATATGTTAAATATTTAGCTTTTCATTACTAACTTTTCCTAAGGGCTCGTGGAAATTAATATCCATAACACGGCTTATATAATAGAATAATTTCTTCCAGAATCGAAACAATTTAAAAAAGTATGAAAATCAATGAAAATACTCGAATTTCGAGCTGACCTGAGCGTTAAGTATTGTGTCACGGTTGATTCACAGTTTAGATTTTAGAAGGTGGAGGATTGAAACATTTTTACTGCGTAAGTTTTGTTCATTTACAAATTTTGGTATTGGAATTAATTTATGATATTTTTTACTTACATTTATCATAAATTGAAATACGAAACTGTAAAAACTTACTCTTAGACTGCATATTAGAACAAAGATTCAATAAAACAGGCCTAGCCTAAGGTTTTATTGAATCTTTGTCCTCATATGCTCTAAGTTATAGGGTTATGGGTGGGTATATTGCCTTAGGGCCTTAGGGCACGCTATAATCCTTGAAGTACCGTACCTGGCATACCATACCCACTATGGGTCTTTCCTGTTTCATTAACTGTTTCCGATTTTTATGAAAACAACGTGATATGTACAGTTTTTCACGCTGATTTCAAAATTATAAACCATTTCATCGAGAAATACTTCGGTTAGGTTAAGTTAGGCTTATTAGCATTTGATGTTTTCTAGGACACTGTTTTTCTCTCGGTATTAAGTTATATTCTTGTAAAAAATTTACTGCATTTTCTTCTGTCTCAGTCTTCCTATATAATTCTATAAAATTAAATTTGTCAGTCATTGGAAAGTAAAAAGATGTTGAACTATAGTCTATGCTTGCAGCGGAAGAACAAAATAGATGCGCAACTTCATCGAGAAATACTTAGGGTAGGTTAGGTCTAAAAATAAGTTTTTTCGAAATGAAAGTAAATTATAGAATACTACAAAAAGTACTAGAACGGTGTAATCACTGCAAGCATAGGCTAGGGCCCAGTGCTGTCCAACTTCTATAAAGCGCGGCCAAGATGTTGCCTATAATCATACACTGTTGGTTAATACGACTTAGGAACCCGCTGAATGTTGTTCTCCCTACTAGAAATGACAAAATAGGGAAGAAAATTCAGAAATGAAATTTGGCAAACGTCCATTCCGCGGGCCGCAAGTTGGCCAGCGCTGGGCTAGGCTATTTTTTAAACGGTGGCGTTGCGCATCTATTTTGTTCTTCGCTGCAAGCATAGACTATAGTTCAACATCTTTTTACTTTCCAATGACTGACAAATTTAATTTTATAGAATTATATAGGAAGACTGAGACAGAAGAAAATGCAGTAAATTTTTTACAAGAATATAACTTAATAAATACCGAAAGAAAAAGTGTCCTAGAAAACATCAAATGCTAATAAGCCTAACCTAACCTAAGTATTTCTCGATGAAATGGTTTATAATTTTGAAATCAGCGTGAAAAACTGTACATATCATGTTGTTTTCATAAAAATCGGAAACAGTTAATGAAACAGGAAAGATCCCTAATCATTTATTTATCCACGATTATAATCATGATCATCGGTGTCTGATTCTGTGGTTTTTTTTCTAGGGTTTTGTCTTTTGTGGTTGCTGCTTTCATGTCCAAAACTAAATCGTTAGGTGTATACTTTCGAAACGTGGGAGAGACAGATGTTCAAGTCCAAGAACTAACAAGTTTTGAGTTTGAAGGCAAATCTGCATCCGAGGAAGATTCCGCTTTGGATAAAGGAGAGTCGGATGATGAAATTTCACCAGTTAAAAAAGTGAAAATCGGAGCTTCCGGAAAAGTGAAACGGCGCAAATGGAACAAGAATTACGTTTGCTATGGATTTTTTCTGCCTCCAGCGGAAGAGAACAATGAATACCCATCTGCAAAGTGCCTATTTTGTTCTATAAAATTATCTAATCCATGTTTGGTGCCCTTTAAAATGAAATCCCATTTGTTAAACAAGCACAAAGAGCACCAGAATAAGTCAATTATTTTCTTTGAAACGATATTGAAACGAAACGCAGAGCAGCAAAAACTGTTCGAGGAGAATGTACGTTTTCCCAATCAAACTGAGAAAAATTTGCTCCTTACACCATTACAAATCGCTCATACTCTGATGCTCAAGAAAAGGCCGTATACGGACGGCGAAAACATCGTTCTACCTTGTTTGAAGATTGCGGCGGAGCAACTGCACGGTGGTCGAAGGGTAGTTCAAGAGGTAATGAGAGTGCCACTGTCAGATAACACCATGAAACGTAGAAGCGTTGTCATCGCAGATGATCTGAAAGAGCAACTCTTGATGATGAAGTTGAAGGCGGCTCCATGCTATGGCCTGCAGTTTGATGAAACGACTGATATTGGTAGGTTCGCCTAACTCATCGCGTATTGTCGCTTCCCTGATTTAGAACATGAAAAATTTGTGGAGCACTTTCTGGTCTGTGTTCCCGTCGGCGTGGAAACAACGGGAGATGCAATTTTCCAGAAGCTGGATGACTTTATGACAGGTCATGGTGTTGAGTGGGCACGATGTGCAAGTACTACTACTGATGGAGCAGCAGCAATGACTGGAAAAAATAAAGGCGTTGTTGCTCGCATCAAAGATGTGGCAGAAAATTGTGTTTCTATTCATTGTATTATTCACAGAGAAGTGGCGAAGAAGTTTTCGAGGCCACCTGTACACAAGAAGGAAATGCAAAAGAATGATCTCGAAGAGTTGTTATCGGACGTGGTTAAAATTGTAAATTCCATTCGCTCGCAGGCTAAGAGATCCAGACTATTTGGTAAGTTGTGTGAAGGAATGGAAGCCGAAACTCAGAAGTTGTTATTACACAGCAAAGTTCGTTGGCTGTCTCGAGGGAAAGTGTTGAACCGCGTGCTGTCCTTGAAGGATGTTTTGTTGGTTTTCCTTACGGAAGAGAATGATCCAAAGGCTGTACAGCTTCAAGATCTTTATTGGTTGGGACAGCTGTCTTATATGGCTGATGTTTTCCAATACCTCGGGCGTTTGAATGTGTCTCTTCAAGGTCGGAATTGTGATATCTTTGGAGTGATGAGTCGAGTTGATTCCTTCAAGAAAAGAATTAGCTACTGGCAGAGAAATGTAAGTGATTGTGATTTCTCAGACTTTTCTGCGCTGAAGGAATTCATAACTCACTGCAGGTGGGTAGAAGTGGATCCTTCTCTCGAGAGCAGAATGCAGACAGCTATTGCAGATCATTCGCAGCTCCTGGCAGAGAACATGGAGGCAGATTATAAACATCTGGAAGCTTCTATGTGGGTAATTAATCCCTTTCGGCAGCCTATTAGCGGAAAGGAAGATCTCGATCAACTGCAAAGCGATTTCTTCCAGAAGGCTCAATTTGATCCGGAACAATACGCTGAATTCTGGGTTTCATTATTGAAGGTCCCTGAATACGAGAAAGTGGCCTCTGCAGCCTGTGACATTCTGGTGCGAATTGGGACTACATACCTCTCGGAGGTCGGGTTTTCCATTCTCGTGGACATCAAGACGAAAAAACGAAACTGTTTGGCTGACATCGACGGCTTGTTGAGAGGGGCTCTGGAAAATTCAATCATGCCCCGGTTTCAAAGACTAGCAGGTAAAATTCAACAACAAATTAGCCACTGAATTGTATTTCAAATTTGAAATGTTTCAAGTATAGTGTTTGTTTTATTTTGTGTTTGCATTATGAGAGAGACTGCTCTACTTTTTTGTTTGAAATAGAAAAATATTTAAATTTTTTTTAATTATCTTTTGTAAAGTTCAGTTAATAAAATTAAATATTTAACTATTGTTCCTTATTCCCTCTTCCAGTCTGAGAAACAAAAATTTAACAGAAAAATTAAATACAAATTCGTTTGTCTGGTGTCAACATGCACTTTACCGTGCCGGAGAAGCTATCTCAGAGAGGGGTGAGTGAGAATGGGCTGACTTGGTCAGGAGTGAGTGGATCAAAAAAAGGTTGACAATCACTGGTCTACAGTATGTCCCTATGCATTGAATATCAAATGTTTCTGAATGAAACGTTTCCTGGGAAGGTAAACGTAGACTTTATCTTGGACACTTCGTTTACAAGATCTCACCCTTTCGAAAATTTTCCTTTGGACACGTGTTAAAAGTTCTATTTACTCTTCCAAACCACAAAATCTGGAGGAACTAAAGGACAAAAGGTCAATCAACGACATAACAAAAGCATCTGAAGAATGTGTTGCGTTCTTTGAGAACGAGAGTTGAACGTTGTATTAGTGCAGATGGTGGATTCGTGGAAACCTGAAGTAATATTGTTATGCGCTAAAAAAAAACTTAAAATATTAGTTTCCAACTAGTTTATACCTTTTTCTTTTATCTCGTCCAGAAATAACAATTATTAGTTTTTGAAACCGCGCATAAGAATTTTATAATGCGCCTTATTATGACGTCACGTTCACATTTTGTGATACGCAGAGACGCCCAACGTTAACGTCATTTTCTCAACGTGACATTTAAGCGACAAGATTTTAGGGAGTTAGATTAAGTTAGGTTAAGTTAGACTTAAGTTAGGTTAAGTTGATTTAGGGCGTCGATAGGATGTCCCGAGTATGGGTTCAAACACGTCATCAGTACAGGTAGTGACTGCAAAGCAGATTCAGCCATACAGTGAAAGAGTGATAAGTGATACAGGGCACTTACCCATACCCTCTATAAGGACTTTGTATAAAAAATAAATAACAGTTCTCTTTTCAACATTTCTTTTGTAATAATAATAATAATAATAAAAAAATAAGAATAGAGACTATCGTGCATGTGCAATAGGGCCTATCGAGCCTGTATTACTTTTCTGAGAAGAAACCCAACAGACGGTTCAATTTTGTGATCAAGGCAAGGTCACACAATTGAATAATAATCATAATTACATTTATTGTAAAGACTGTGAAATTTTTCAGGGCCTCAAATTATTCCGTGAAGAAAAACACGGGTTGGGAAATATTTACAATTCTGCTATACTGCATTTTGTATGATTGAAATCTTAACAAACACACATTATATATATATATATATATATATATATTATATATATATATATATATATATATATATATATATATATATATATATATATATATGAGGAGTCATGCTGGAGTGGGGTCGAACAGAGGTTGAGTCTATCCTCAACAGTTGTTGAAACCCAAATGAAGTAACTGATATATACACAAATATTTTTTTTTCAAAGTTTTATCGTATTCAATTCTTGGTATTAGTATTAACGTGGGAAACCCAAATTTTTCTCTTTTTTTTTTAATAATAGAGAGCCGATTCATGACACACGAATTTGAATTTGATGTCAGAGGAAAATTACTTGACACTAATGAACGCGTCATATGATAATAATAATGAGAATGATAAGCTTTATTGACAGGATATAAATCCCGTATATATATATATATATATATATATATATATATATGTTAACCCCTCCGTCTATGGCCTTAGGCGGTTCGAGGTTGATCGGGGTTCTGGTGAGGTGGCAGCAAGGGATTTGTTACCTTGGAGTAGCTGATATCTCAGCTTAACTGATATCTCATTTAACACAAAACCTTGTCAAGAAATATAATAACTTCAGTTATATTAATGAACAAATCTAGAATGATAAAGCATGATTTTCAAAAGAAATTTAGGTTTGGATATTGTGAAATTTTCGTAAACAGTGTTTTTTAAGACTTATCACGAAGTTTGTCTTTCCTTGTATAATTTTCTTGCAAATCAGTACGTAACTTAGATGTTGTAAAAGTTAATAAACTTGAACAAACACCCCGAAAATTGCTTAAAAACCCGTTTCTGAGAGCATTTAATTTTAAAAAATTTCGCCATTCATCGCCCGTACCGAACCCCCTTCCAGCAAATCCTGGATCCGCCCCAGTACAGAATACCCATTTATTTACCAACCAATTTTTATTGTGTGGAAGGATGAACAGCTGGGTTTTGCTGCGCGCCGCCTGCCGTCACCGAGACCCCGGGGCCGATGGATTCCTAGTCAGCGATGCTAACCACTACACCATATATCGTTTTCCGCCCATCGTATCTCTCGATATGTAAAAGGAAACGAGTTCGGAATAACCCATGAACGCCCAAACTGTTGCGTATTACGTATATGAGCTGAGAGTAAATATTTTTGCAATCGTGGTACCGTTGTGATTTCAATATTTTTCCTACTGAAAATATGGAAATACCCAATTCCTCTGTGACTTTTCTCGTCCAAGTTGTTGGATCGACTTGAAAACTGGCTAGGACATTTTCTTTGTTTTTTTCTCCTGTCACGGTTACTGGCCTTACGTTTCTTGAACGATCCAAAAGTTTGAGCTTCCAGTATCGAAGAGTGGTTGCATTTGGTGGTGGTTTATAATTTTTCTTGAAATGCAGTAAATGCAAACTTTTTTCGCAATTATTATAAGAAATAGCCCACGATACAAGATACACTTTTTCTTCATTACTGTATTCCATCCTTCCTCACATAGCGTTGACTTGGACTAGGGCCTAGGGTCTTTCTGTTCTAGCCCAGGGTCATTCTTGGTCGTGTATAGTTGCGTTGAAAAGCATCGCATACACTGCAGTAATATCATTGGGATTTATTTATTATTAACAAATTATTTGTATGTATAAAATCCTTTAAGACTTTTTTACCACCCTGTATATACTAGCTCTAAATATTTCACAGATTTTTATTAAAACCAAGGGTATTAGTTGGGTGGGTGACTGCCCTCTACGTCCAGATGATGTAATGATCTTCAGTTCAGATTCCACGTTGAGCTATAGTTCCCATCTGTCATGTGACCCACTAGCTGTTGTACAGGGGCTAAACAATGTATTTAAGAACATATCTAAATTAGGACAACCCATCCGTCTGTGTTGTACTTCCATCCAGTGTTATTTCGAATAAGTTTTCAAAGCTTAAACATTCTCTGTACACTAAACATAATTAGATTTTTTGTATAAATTACGTGTTGATAATTGAGAATATGTATTGCCCCCCCTTCCTTAGAATCCATGAACCCTCTGAAAAAACTAATAGCTGTAGTCTACGTTATTTGCTTGATGAAGTCACACTCAAAATTAGCCGACCAGTTTACGATAACACTTCTACCTAGGACAAACTGCTGTTAAAATAAGTTAATGATCAGTTGTATAAATGCACAAAACATTCCGAACAAAAATTTTTAGGATAGTTACGGGTTAGCATTTTTAACTTTGTAGAATTCACGAATTTTGATATATCAGTAATTTTGAGGGCGAATCTCAGAATTTTGATGGTTGTAAAATTGGCCCAAAATAAAGACATTGCTCGCAGTTGTAAAGTGCTGGAAAGTAAAAGGAAAAAAACTAAAGGGAAAACCAGTTCTCCTCTCTCTCTCTCTCTCTCTCTCTCTCTCTCTCTCTCTCTCTCTCTCCAGGTTATGCACATTTCTTCTGGGTGGTGTAAACTTTATACTTGGGGCAACGGGTATCGAAAGGTATCGGGCAAGAAGGCTGTGCGCGAAGGAGGAAGACACCGTTTTGATTGGGGACTCACAGATCAGGGGGCCAGGAGAAGTACTTTGCTTCTGCAAACCGGGACAGGAGGAAGGTAAGGTGCTTACCCGGGCGGGGAACGGCGCACTTAAGGAAGGAGTTAGAGAAGCTGCGCGTGGCTAGTCGGAGGACTGCGATCGTTGTCCACGCTTGTGGCAACGACCTGTTCCTCAAAGGCGGTAGGGTAGGTTCGACCGAAGGGATCATCACCAAGATCATGTTTCTTGCGGATGATCTAAAACTTAAGACAGACAGGGGAATGTTGATGGGTATTTTACCGCGGATGAATGCCAGTGACCACGCGCTCAGTAAGGTCATTGGCATTAACGAGAAGGTGCAAGACTTGTGCGTCCCACTGGGCGTGAGGTTTGTTGACCCCTTCGACGCGTTTTCGGGTAGGTGGGACCTTTATTAGAGGGATGGTGTCCACCTCAATGTCAAGGGTAAAGGTGTGCCAGGCGCGCTGCTCGACTGGCACCTATACCGTATGGTGAGGTCAAGCCCAGGATTGATGATGGGCCCCCACTGGGGAGAGATGATCTTGAGCCGCTGACGGTCGTACCTTCAACTGAAGGGTGCGTCTATGTACAGGTGGGTGACCCTCCTTCCCCGTTGGAGGAGGCTCAGGATCCTGCGGAAGTTGCCCCCTCGTTGGTGAGGGGCTCTTCAACTCCCGACAACCCTAGCTGTTCGGGAAACCGGTCGTGCTAGGGAGCGGTCAGAATGGGGAAGGCTTCCTCCGTGCAGTGCTTTTTAATGCTAGGTCGATTAGGAATAAGTTTTGCGAGCTACGGGCGCTCTTAGCATCAGAATACCAGGATATCGTTGCTATCACCGAGTCTTGGATTCATACTGATCGTAGAGACTAGGTTGGGAAGTTGGAGATTCCTGGGTATAGAATGGTTCACAAGGACCGCACCCGTGGGGAGGGGGGAGGGGTACTAATATACGTCAGGGACACGTTGAATCCGGTTGACTGCCAGTTCTGATCGGAACGGGAGCTGCCTGGCGTCGATCTGAACCTGGGAGGGACGAACTACAGGTTAATCTTGGTGTACAGACCTCCGCATCTCCTCCTCGAGGAGGATACAGCCCTGTACACCGAACTCCGTAGCTTGCTAGGAGACAGGGTGTGTGTAGTTTTAGGAGACTTCAACTGTCGCGGCATAAACTGGGAAGACAGGACTGCTGATGCCGAAGGGAGGAGGCTAGTTGACTTTGCTGATGAGAACTTCCTGACTCAGTGGGTTAATGGGCCTACGCGAGGCGAAAGCGTTCTAGATTTAGTATTCACGACCGAAGACAACCTCGTCACTGGCCTCACCGTTGACGAATCGTTGCGCGGGAGTGATCACGGTCTAATTAGGTTCTGTGTCTGCGTCCCTCGGGTGAAGCGTAGTAACTCGAGAGGCAGTAAGCTCGATCTCCTGCGGGCGGACTTTGTTAGCCTCCGGGATAGCGTAGGTGAGATGGGGTTAGTGGTGGGCGGCGATGTTGAGGGAGTGTGGAGTTCATTCCGGGACCAGTTTATGGTGCTGCAGTCTGTTGCCATACCCTCAAAACCGGTCACCCCTGCCTCAACACAGCCTAAGTGGTTCAGTCGGGATATCGATTCGACTATCCAAAATAGGAAAGCTTGGCAGGGCCGCATTTAGGGGGTGGCGCACCGGGAAAATGTCCAAGGCCCCGCAAATTTCAATTGAAAAAAATTAAACGTCACGTATTTGCCATCTGCGATGAGTTTTACTTTTTCGGGCAGGCGACATGGCATCAGGCATTCTAATATCCGCTTTGATGGTGTTTAATTTGTTGTTCTTGTTAGTGTTACTCATTTCTAGTGTTGTTACTAACTTCTTGTTGTTTCTGTTGCAGATTCATGATTTATGTTCTTATTGTTGGCATTGTAATACGTACAACATGGAAACGAGCCGTGACCGGGATCGAAGGAGGAAATATAAACCCGGTAGTGAAAAGCATAAGGATAAGAAGCGCAGAGAAGAGTTTCTTGCGACGGTGCCGAAACTGACTAATTGGATTAAATCATCAGCAACTAAGTCAGCCCCTTTAGCAGGCCCACCAGCTGCCTCCGCTACTTCAGCAGCTGCGTTTTCAGAAGACGCGTCTACGTCAGTGCGTTCAGCAAACCCAGCAGCTGCATTTTCAGGAGACTCGTCTACGTCAACCCCTTCAGCAGGCCCACCAGTTGCCTCCGCTACGTCAGCAGCTGCGTCTTCAGAAGACCCGTCTACGTCAGTGCGTTCAGCAGGCCCACCAGCTTCAGGACATGCAATTAATGACATTGGTTTGTGGCCACAAGTGCTGACCGATGACTTTAGAGAGTTCTGGATAGAGCGGGGAACATCAGATTGCCGAAATTATGACAGCGACTTCAGTAACTCTTCAACTACTGAAAGTGGTACAACACGCCGATGTACGAAGACATTATTTGTTAAGAAACATAGCCTGACGAATGAGAGGATTGAGGTGTCATGGCTGTGCTATTCTGAGTCCACAGGCTGTGTTTACTGTTTTGTCTGTAAATTAATGTCGAGGGCGGACAGCAAGTTCACAATCGGGTTCAACGACTGGAAGCATGGTAGACAATCGGTCGAAGCACACGGAAAATGTGAGCAACATATGGAGTCGATGAGATATTTGTTGGTTAGAAAGTCTGTCTCCGGCCGTGTTGATTCGAAACTGGTGAACCAGTTTGAAAAGGAGTGCAACTACTGGCAGGAAGTTTTGCGACGCTGTGTCGACGTTATCAAGTATATCACGTCACGAGGACTAGCAATTCGTGGACACGACTCCCGTTTCGGTTCACCAAACAACGGCAACTATTACGGAATTTTGGAACTTTTAAGTAAGTATGACAGTTTTCTAGCTGCACATATAAGCGAGCATGCCAACAAAGGTAACGGACACACCTCGTATCTCTCTCATTTCATTTGCGAGGAACTCATACTGTTGATGGCCGATAAAGTACTTCAGACGATTATCCGAGAAATCCAGCAGTCAAAATACTACTCTCTATCCGTCGACTCTACACCTGATGTTTCCCACACCGATCAACTGTGCTTCACCGTCCGATATGTGGTTGAGTTTGGGTCCGTCGAGCGATTTCTACAGTTCATACCTATGAACACACATACAGGGAAAGGAATCGTCGACGTGGTCCTCAACTTTCTGGAGACGCATGGCATTCGAATTGGAGACTGCAGAGGACAGTCTTATGATAACACAACCAATATGGCAGGGAAATACAACGGCGTAAAGAGCCACATCAAGTCAAAATTTCCGTATGCTGAGTTTGTGCCATGCATGTGCCACTCACTAAATCTTGTGGGTAAATCAGCAGTGGACAGTTGCACAGCAGCCGTTGAATTCTTTATGCTCATTCAGAATGTCTACACGTTTCTCGTCTCCTCGACATACCGTTGGCGTCGACATGTAGAGGTTTTCGATAGTAGTTCCCGTAGTGAGAAACTAAAGGTCGACAAAGGTCTCTCCGATACCCGCTTGTCAGCCAGATCAGATGCCGTCCAATCTTTAACCGAAGGCTACGCCGAGAATATCGTGGTATTGGATGAGCTAGCAGCAGATACCAGCCAAACTGCGGAAGCCAGGATCGAAGCCAGGGGATTGTCTAAACAGCTTCAACAACTCGAAACAGCCATTTTATTGGTTTTATGGAACACTATTCTCGAACGATTTCAAAAAACGAATGCATCTCTGCCAAAACAAGGAATGTCGTTAGACTCAGCCACCCTCTTGCTGAAATCACTACTGCAATTTGTTGAAGATCTCAGATCAAGATTTGACGAATTCGAGGACCAGGGCATCGGAAAGTGTGGTCATCGAGTATACAAGGAATCGAATCAACGCACAAAGAAGAGAAAGCGCCATCATGACGAAATCGGAACTGCCGAAGATACGAACCTGACACCAAGAGATTCATTTCGGACCACTGCATTTCTACCGATAATTGATAAACTGTGTACCACTTTGAACACTCGTCTAGAAGCGTACGCTGTCCTGCAGAAAAGATTTGGATTTTTGTATTTCCTTCTAGTCCTGGACATCGACAGTTTTCGACGGTCAGCTGAACATTTAGTAGAATGCTATCCGGCTGATCTGGAGAAAGAGCTGGTAACAGAAGTTGTGCAGTTCGCTGCCCTAATGAAACTCACCGAAAGTGAAACAGAATCCCAGACGGAACGTGAAGACATGTGCAACAGATTTTATCGGCATATGAACACAAACGAACTGAAAGGAACATTCCTAAACATGGAAATAGCAATGAGAATATACCTGTGTATGTTTGTCACGAACTGTTCTGGTGAACGTTCATTCTCAAAACTCAAACTGATCAAAAATTACCTTCGCTCCACAATGGGCCAGGAGCACCTTTCGTCCCTGGAGCTGTTGAGTATACAGCATGAGGTGTTGCAGTCGGTGAGTTTCGAGGACACAATCACGCAGTTTTCCGAACAAAAAGTCAGGAAGCGTCCTATGTAATATTCATTACAAATCTACACTCTATCTACAGTACACTAAGCTGTACAGTTTAACTGTTTATTAAGTGCATTACAACTGTGTAGCCTACTAGTGTAGCTGTATACACTGTATGTGTACATAGTTAAGTTATAGTCTTTAATATCACATTAATAAGCCGAATGGCTTCCGCATGTGTGTTTTGTGTGTGTTAAAAAAATATATCTGTTATGTGCATTACAAAATATTGTCATTCATTAACACACTAAAATAATACATCCCGAGAAATAGTTTGCCCAAGTTTGCACACTGTAAATGCGTCCCTGAAGCTTCGTAGAGGAGGGAGAAGGCCAATCGTTCCCATGAGAACACAGGCGTATGTCCGCCTGTGCAGGGAAGTGAAGGCGAAGGTTAGGCTAGCCAAATGTAACGAAGAACTCCGGGTGGGAAGCCTCTGCAAGGGGAACCCTAAGGAATTCTTCAATTATGTTAATAATAGAAAGCCTATTAGAAGCATGATAGGCCCGTTAAAGGACCCCAGCGGCACGCTGCGGACCTTCGACGCGGACATCGCTAATGTGCTGAATGAGTTCTTTGCGGGAGTGTTCACCAGGGAGGACACCCGCGTCATCCCCGAGCCAGGCGTCAGGCACGAAGGTGCTGGCCTGGATAGTGTTTGGTGTACCGCGACAGTCGTTGCCGATAGAATAGACAAATTGATCGCGTTTAAGGTTCCTGGGCCAAACCAGTTCCTCCCCAGAGTGTTGCGGGAAGTGCGTGACCAGGTGGCTCCCCACCTGGCTACAGTCTTCAACAAATCGTTGGAGACGGACCAGGTGCCTGGTGCCTGGTGACTGGAGGGAATCCAACGTAACCCCTATCTTTAAGAAAGGGGATCACGAAAGTCCATGGAACTATCGTCCCATTAATCTCAGTTCGGTTGTAGGTAAATTATTAGAGGGGATAATAGCGGATAGGATCGTTGACCATTTGGATTCCTACAAGCTGCTTGGGGACTCCCAACATGGGTTTAGACGGCATAAGTCGTGTCTCACCAACCTGCTCGAGTGTTTCCACGTCATGTGGAGTGAGTATGATAAGAGTAGGGTAATTGATATACTTTATCTCGACTTTCAGAAAATACATTTGGCCATTACCTCACCGCCGGCTAATGGCCAAAGTGCGCCCGCTGGGTATCGGTTGAGAAGTAGGTAGGTGGATTGAAATTAAAGGGACTAGCTCGGGTTGGGCCTCAGGTCACTAGCGGGGTTCCTCAGGGTTCCGTTTTGGGGCCACTGTTGTTTATCATTTACATAAATGATATCGACGCTGGCATCATGAGTAGGATTGCCAAATTCGCTGATGACACCAATGTTGGGATGCCCGAAGCGATCGAGCAACTGCGTGCGGACCTACGTAGGATAGGAGAGTGGTCCGAAAAATGGCAAATGCCGTTTAATTGGGTTGTTGTTGTTGTTTAGCCGATCAGCCCACCCTGATCGAGCAAGCCGGCGGCACGCAGGTAACCGATCGCCCTCCGGAGTGGACCAGAGGTTCAGCGCACTAGTGATGTTGTGTTGTGTTCGTTGTTGTGCTAGAGCGGTACAGTCTGTCATAATGTGTTCAATTGTTTGTGGTGTGTCCTGGCACAGGTGGCAGGTGTCGTCTGTGGAGTTGTCTAGTCTGTGTTTATATGTCCGTAAGTTGGGGTGATGTCCACATCGGAATCGTGCTAAGTTAACTCGATCCGATCTGCTCAGGCTGATCTCTGACCCGTTAATGGGTGGCGGCTTCGCACCTCGGACCACATTTTGACCGAGTCGTGTCAGTGTTTTGTGGGTTAGGTGTGTGTGTATGTGTTTTCTGTACTGTATGATGTCTGTGGGGCGTGGTATGGAATGGAGTATTTGGTTATAATGTCTCTCTGGTGTTACCTTAATGGTGCGAGGTGTGTCGCTGCATGATTGTACATGTAGTGGCAAGGGTGTTGTGGGTTAGTTGTCGCTGCTGCCATTAATTGTGTTCCCCTCATGTCTAAATGTTCCCTAACTTTCATTATTTTTGTTTCTGTGTGCAGGTGTTCTATTGGTGTTGTTTGAGTGCATCCTGTAATGATACGAAGTGCGTTGTTTTGTATTGTCTGTAAGGTGTTTATGTGTGTGTTTGAGATAATGGGTGCCCAGCATGGGCTAGCAGAGTCCATAACTGAGTGAATATATTGTTTGTATATGAGTGGTGTTGTTTCCTGCTGGTGTCCAAAGTTTGTGCCTGTTAGTACTCTAAGCGTGTTAAGTCTTGACGTACATTTGTTTTCAATGTCCTGAATGTGGTTTGCAAAAGATAATGATGTGTTGTATGTGACCCCAAGTATTTTGGTCCTGTGAGTGTGTGGAATGTTGGTGTTGTTTAGTGTAAGCTGTGGAATTACCTGGCGTTCTTTTGTGTTGCTTGTAAGCAAAGTGATGGTTGATTTTGTGGGCGCTACTTTGAGTCTATTGTGTGTGAGCCAGTCTTGTATACTGTTTATGTATGTTTGTAGGTTATTTGTAGCGGTGTCGATGTTGTTGTGGGTGGATGTTAGAGTGATGTCATCTGCATATGATGATAAGGTAAGCTTGTTAGCTATGGGTGTTGGAATGTCATGCATGTATAAGTTGAAGAGTGTTGGTGAGAGAACAGAGCCTTGAGGGACCCCGTTCGGAAAAAGCTTGTTTTTGGATGACTTGCCATTAAATGTGACATGTGAGTATCTTCCTGAAAGATAGTTGCTCAGCCATCTTTTAGTGTTATTGTGCATATTTGTGTTGAGTATTTTGTTTATGAGAGGGAAGCGTGGGATAGCATCAAACGCTTTACTGATGTCTATTGTTGCTAATAGTGTACGTTGAGCTGGTCGTCTGGAGTTGATGCCATCCATGATGTGCTGCGTGAGGTTAGTGAGTAATGTCGTGGTTGAGTGGTGAGGTCTGAATCCATGTTGAGTAGGCGATAGTGGTATGTGTGGGTTGGTAGTTTGTAAGATTAGTCTTTCTGTTACTTTGGAAGGTGTGCATAGTAGAGTAATGGGTCTATAGGAAGCTGGTTCTGTTGGATTTTTGTTTGGTTTGAGTAGTGTAATAATTTTACCTTGTTTCCATGTCAGGAATAATACAGTGTTGGTATGAATATGTGCTGATATTTGTGAGAGCTAGTATTCCCTGTGGGCCCAAGTGTTTAAGGTGTATGTTAGATATGTTGTCTGGTCCAGTAGCGTTCGAATTCTTAATGTTTTTGATGATGTTGGTGGTCTGGTCTGTATTGAAGGGTGTAATGGTCGTGTCAATCTGTAGGTTTTCTTGTGTCTGGCTGTTTGTCTGTCTGCGTGTTTCTGGTTGTCGTCTCTGTTTAAGTAACTTATCTTTGCGTAGTGATTAACTAGACTGTTAGCTTGTTGTGTATATGTTGGGATATTATTTTGGCTGCGACAGGTAGCCGCGTGTGAGGTGTGAATGCGCTGTTAGAGTGGGTAATGCTGTTTATAGTCTTGTATAGCCTGGATGTATCTGTGGAGTGGTTCAGTGTTGTTATGAATTCCCTAAATGTTTCTGTTTGTTTTTCTTTAAGTTTGTTGTTTATTTTTGTGTTGAGCTGTTGTATCTGCTGTTTTATGGCTTCTGTGTGTGGTGTTTGTGTGTTATGTTTGAGGTTATTACGTTGCCTTATGAGGTGGGCTATTTCTCTAGTGTAATTTGGGTTGTATTTCCTAATGTTGCCCTTGGGTATGTATTTGTTTGCATTATTGATGATCTGATTAAATGTCTTCAGTGTTATATTGATGTTTATGATGGGTGTACTCTTTAATGTGGTGAATTGTTCCTCAGTCTGTATTTTGAACTGTTCCCAATCAGTTTTCTTGTAATTTCTGTAAGTGTGCCTAAGGCTGTTGGGGCAGAGTGTAGAACGTGTTGTCAGAGCTGGGCAGTATTTAAATACATTTGTATTTAAATACGTATTTAAATACATTTGTGTATTTAGAACTGTATTTATAAATACATTGTTTTTCATGTATTTAAATATAGTATTTAAATACTTTAATGAGTATTTAAATACTCAAAATATAAAAATGTAAATACTTTTACTGGTTTAATACACGTTCTGTACTAGCACAGTACGACGCGTCGACAGTGTAGTACAGCATGGTTCATGTTTCAACAGTTTGGGAAAACATCCTTTCATAAAAAGACTGTTCCTCCGCTATAACACGACATTACCATCTTCGGCACCGGTAGAGCGAATATTCTCATTCGCGGGAATCACTTTGACTCCCAAAAGAAACTCTTTCAGACAAAACTTTTGAAAGATTGGTTTTGATCCGCAGCAACCGTGAAATAAAAGAGAATTCGTAAGGTGCCTTATGTTTATGTTTACGTCTTATGTTTACGTTTATGTCTCATCTACTCATTAATTGTTACTCATTTTGCAATGCTATAATGAGTATAATATGTCACTGGTCGAACATCGTAAGTTCTAAGTTCTTTTGTTTTTTGTTTTGTTCTAAAAAGGGAAATATATAATCGGAAATTAGATTGTACTATTTCTTTATCCTTTATCAAGCATTTTATATTGTTGTTACTCATGAATTAGTGAATGCATATGTTAAAATTTGTATGTATTTAAAATGTATTTACAAATGTATTTAAATACAATTGATGTATTTTGTATTTAGTATCTAAATACATTCGTAAAATGTATTTAGTATTTAGTATTTAAATACATTCTCCCATGTATTTAGTATTTAGTATTTAAATACATTCAATGTATTTATTGCCCAGCTCTGCGTGTTGTAATGATGATGAGCAGGTGGTCTGATGACAGTTGTTTTTCTGTTTTCCAGTGTATATGTGTTGCTAGTGAGGGGGAACAGAACGTTATGTCTGGGGAGGAGTTTGAGTATCCTGCTTAATGTGGTATGTGTGTATGTTCTTCTGTATTGTTAAGAATGAAGAGGCTGTTTAGTTGTGTGGTTACGTTGGCGCCTCTGGTGTTGCTTTGGTTGTGCAGGTACCAACTAGTGTACCTGGGTAAATGCAAGGTGATGCACATTGGCTACGCCAATCCCAAGTCGGACTACTCGATGTTGGGGAGTAATATCGAGGCCACTGATTTGGAAAAGGACTTGGGTGTGCTAATTAGCAGCGACCTTAAGTTTACCAGACAGTGCGTAGAGATGGAAAACAAAGCCCAGAAGCTGTTCTTATATCAGGAGGCAATTTCGATTTCGGAACAAGGAAATTGTGCTCTCTGTCTCTCTACAATTCCTTGGTTCGGCCGGACCTAGAGTATGCTGTGCAGTTCTGGTCGCCCACCCTCAAGAAAGATATTGACAGGCTGGAGCGAGTGCAGGCGAGGGCCACAAAGTTAATCCCTCCCGTTAGGCATATAGACTACAATCGACGCTTACACGTCTTGAATTTGTTTTCGCTGGAAACTCGGAGGCTACACGGTCAACTCATCGAGGTTTTCAAATCTTACACGGGTTCATTGATGTCGATTTTAGAAGCATGTTTAGTTTAAATGATAACTCAACTCGCAACAATGGTTGGAAGTTGGATTTGAAACGGTTTAGCACTATTGTGTGTGTGTGGGAATTACTTTACCTATAACATCTGTGACACATGGAACAGGCTACCTTCAGAAGTTGTGAGCAGTTCCTCTGTGGATCAGTTCAAGAAAAGGTTGGACTGAATCTTGCACACTATTTGAGGGTATGAATTTTTCCCTGGCACCCGTTGCCATTGGTACCTCCTCGGTATGGGCCGCAAGGCCTTTTGAGGTACTTCTTGTCCTTGTAACTCCTTGTAATACTCTCTCTCTCTCTCTCTCTCTCTCTCTCTCTCTCTCTCTCTCTCTCTCTCTCTCTCTCTCTCTCTCTCTCTCTCAGAAAAGATATAATTAATGTTTCGATATCAAAGTAAAGTCAGCAATTTCAATAGTAAATCATGAGTTTAAATATTAATAAAATGGAGTGTGCACAAGCGGTATTAAAGCTCTTGATAGATTGCTTAGTGAACTACGTAGTCTGGCATAATTGCACCAAACTACTGTACTTGGGTATTTCCTAGAACAGTGACAATAAAGCTTGTCTTATTTTTATGCAATTTTTGTTTCATCATACTGTTAAAGAATGCATTTTAAGGTGGGTCGCCTTTTAAAAGACAGTAGAGATATATGGGATACCTCTCACCGAACAAACTGTCATAACTGCGTCACTTCAGTGTTGCTCGCTAGTCATGTGAGAGTGGAGAGTGCTCCACTTTTTATTACGTGTCAGTCATGATCTAGCGGGATGAAATATGACGCACATTTTAATATTCTTTGTTTTGATTGTACAACAACACAAAACGCTTGTGCAATTTTACCAACAAGTCAAATGAACTTTTGCTCATTCTATAAAAAGACTGAAATGTTTCAGGATCACTGGATAGTTCTTTAACGTAAGCACCATGTTCACAAACAGTCACACGCCAGTACGAATGAATCTACGTCTTTTATTGTTGCTATTAATTAAATTCAGAAAATTAATTACAACAGACGAAGACATTTTCACGATTGAATGGTTTTTTTTTTTTTTAAAGTCATGTCATACTGGCAGTGGTGGACAAAGTACTGGAAAAAGTTACTTGAGTAAAAGTACTGTTACTCTGAGAAAAACTTACTCAAGTAAGAGTAGAAGAGTAGAAGTACCATTTCTTCACGTTACTTAATGTAAAAGTAAAAAGTAACTAGTTTATAAAGTACTCAAGTACTCGGAGTAAAAAGTACCTTTGCAATATTTTTTTTAAGAGTTAAGACATATACAGTAGTACAGTAGTGACAATCATACCTAATTTTAGTGTGCAGTGAGATAAATTAGGTTCTTTATCCGATATAGAACCTAATGTATCACTGCACAGATTTTCAATTTATTACTGCACAAATTGGTTATCACTGCACACTAAAATTAGGTATGGTGACAATACTGTTCTCAACAAATGATATACCAGGCTGCTGCCCGTAGCCAGTAGACAAAAATATCCTAATAATAATAATAATAATAATAATAATAACAAACCAGGTACATTTATTAAATGATTCACCTTAACATTGAATATATTGGATAGCTACATATACTACGTAACGAGGAAAATAAACACATCATTTTATGGGTTATACACAGAGGCGGATTAAGACACCTCGGGGCCCCGGGGCAATGAAGAATATGGGGGCTCTTTTCTATAGCTTTTTCTATAGCTTTTTATATGCACGGTGCTCAGACTAATTGAGAAACAAACCTAAAGAACCTTAACACAGTGTATTTTGCCATTTGCCAAAACCAAACAGTATTAAACACTTTACTTTAGGGCCTATAAAACATAGAATAAAACAAGGAATTTGTCAGTTTGAGTACGCTGTCATATTTAATCAAAGAAGTTTGCGAAATCTCGAATTATATCATCGAAACTCAGTTGATTGGGGGGCCCCCTCATGCATGGGAGCCTGAGGCTTCAGCCTCAATAGCCTCAGTGATAATCCGCCACTGGTTATACAGTATTATATTTACATATACCTTTCATTTAGCCTTAGCAAAAGCTGATTCTCGAAGTTTTTTAGCCCTTTTGGAGCTAAAAATCAGTCCAGCACGACTGAACAATCTTTCACATGCTGCTGATGCTGGTAAGGCTGTGTTTAGAAGTAAGGATAAATTCATTATAGAGGGGGTAGGCCTTTAACACTTCCATTGATGTGTTGGAGTTGTCCAGGTATCCTTCTAGTTCCCCAGTCCTAGGAGCCTTTTGTACGTTCAAGTATGAAAAAAAGTAGTCATCATCTTCAAAAGATGTGGAGCTGTGAGAAGGGCTTCATCATCTGTCGTGATGGGCTGGGAAAATAATTCAAAATATCACATTCACTGCTGACTCTGCTGAGATACCCAGAATAAAGTAACGAGAGGCCCAAAAAGTAAGTAACGGAGTAATAGTATCGATAATTCTCTGAAATGTTACTCGAGTAAAAAGTAAAAGTATCGAGAAGAAAAGTTACTTCCAAGTAAATAATTTATTCAAAAAAGTCGTTAGAGCTCGGTAACGAAGTAATTTTATTTCGTTACCGTCCACCTCCACATACTGGTGTGCTGATTGTTTGTTTCGTGTCACTCGCGTGTCAACTCATTTGTCACATCATCCGTCATAGCACGCGCCATGTTACCTTTGTGGCCGGCTTTTGAAACGAAAACTGGGTCGATTGAAATACATTACGGGCAGCGGGCTCGTCACTGTTATCCCCTCCCCCCTTTTTCAGACTGGTTGGATTTGGATTATAAAAGACTGAGCTGCACTGCTAAGTAATATGCTATGGAGCTTTCCGTTGCTTGTAAACGCAGTGTTTTCATGGTACTTAAGTCAATTTACTAAATATATTTTATATTTGCTCTTTGCAAATGAAGATTTCATCGAAATTAAAATATTCTGAAGCATGATTTTAAAATATGCTTCGTGGTTTTTCCAAGTTAAGTATTTTATAGATTAAAAATTTAAAAACATACAGAATATGCTGTAGAGTAGAAATATTACCTGTAAGTACCATTTTAAATTAAAAGTAAGCTAAAGTCTATGTATGTATACTGTATACAAATAATAATGACGCGGGTAAATAAGTGTATAGAAATAAAGCATGTGTAAGTATGAAATTAATTTGTGTATATATAATAGTATAAATATAAATATAAGCAGAGGAACAAATATATAACTGGATAAGCATATATATATATATATACACACGTCAAACGTTTTGTGTACCATTCTAACTAAATTTACAAAATTAAACAACATAATGATATAATTGCCAATGTACGAGTATGTAATCTGAACTTTCTTTACAACTAAAGAAGATTTACTTATGTCATTTAATATATTTTTATCATTAGATAATTTAATATTATACACGTGATTATGTATCGAATTTTAATAATGTAATTTAGTAATTTTAATTTTATATCAAACGGGGATTTTTTAAAGATTTTTCCTGAAATTTACGAATATAAGATATTAAAATCCACATCATGAATTTAAATTATAAACAAAGCTTTAACATTAGATCATTTTCTTCCTTTAATCGAGGTTTATATATATATATATATATATATATAATATATATATGCTGCAAACCCACAAGGAAAAAGAAAAACGATTCCAAGGCCTTTCGTGTATTCAAAGCTACACCTCGTCAGGGGATGAAGTTAAAAGGCGAGAAGCCCATATATATATATATATACAACGTACAGGAAAAACAAAACAATTAGCACATACTTATTTCTTAAAAGATAAGATTTCTGAATATTCTTTCCCTGTTCAACACAACACTCTTATTGAGTTAATTAAGCTGTGTGTCAAAGATTGTAAATTTCAGTTTGAAAATAAGTTTCATGTTATGTCGTTTGGATTGGCTATGGGAAATCCCCTTTCACCTGTACTAGCTAATTTATATATGGAATTTTTTGAAAGTAGAATTTTGCCTACGATTGTTAATTTTAACCTGGTTTGGTACAGGTATATACAGTAGATGATATTTTATGCCTTTGGCCTAATAATTTGGATGTGGACTTATTTCTTGGTAGGCTCAACAATTTAGCCCCATCTATTAAGTTTACAGTTGAAAAAGAAAATGAGGGAAGCCTATCTTTCTTGATCTAAAAATTTGGAGATGCTCTAATCAGTTCAAATATGAAGTCTACCGTAAGCCTACTAATAATAACTCTTACGTGCATTTTTATTCTGACCATCATCCTTCGATTAAATCCTCTATTTTCTCTGCTATGTTTCTTCGAGCATTGAGAGTTGTCAGTCCTGAATTTTTAGATTCCGAGTTATGCAATATCATGAATATTGGTACTAAATTATGTTATCCTATTTCATTTTTAGATAACTGTCTTAAGAAAGCCAAGAATAGGTATTATAATAATGTAATTGTAAAGGAATTTCAGCGTAAAAATATCCTTAGCCTACCTTACCATGTTAATTTTCAATACCTTCCAACTGTACTTAAAGCAATTGGCATTATTGTAATCTTTAAGTATAATAATACTGTTAAATCACGCCTAATAAAGAATAGCCCTGATAATGTTGTTGGTTGTGTGTATTCGATCGGATGTACACAATGTAACTCAGTATACAGTATATAGGCCAAACCGGTAAAACGTTAGATATTAGGGTAAAACAGCATAAATATGCTTGTAGAACAGCTAATAATTCCAATGCTTTATTTAACCATATGTATAGATGTAACCATAGCATCAAGTGGGATAGTTCTAAAGCGCTTGTTAAAAACAGAGATATAATAGAACGAAATATTCTAGAATGTGCATTTATTCATTTTAAAAACAATTTCAATAACAGCTCGGGGACTTATAAAATTGACGATATCATGTTAAAATTTCTTTTGCCTCTCATTAACCCTTGTTAAGTATGTGCTAATTGTTTTGTTTTTCCTGTACGTTGATATATATATATATGGGCTTCTCGCCTTTTAACTTCATTCCCTGACGAGGTGTAGCTTTGAATACACGAAAGGCCTTGGAATCGTTTTTTTTTTTCCTTGTGGGTTTGCAGCATTCATTCATTTCACGTGTTTTATTGTGAAATTCATCCCATATATATATATATATATATATATATATATATATATATATACAGGGTGGGCCGTAAGTTTCCATACATAGGAAAAATAAACATTTTTTTATGGACAACCATTTTTATTTATATAATATGCTCTACATGGTTGCCATTGTTTTGAAAACACATTTCAATACGTGTTCCCCACTGTTGATGAACACGCATTAGCACAGTTGACGTTATGCTTGTAATGGCGTTGGTGATACGTTCCTTTAGATGATTTATGTCTCGTATCTTTTCCTGATACACCATGGCCTTCAAGTGCCCCCAAAGATAGAAATCAAGGGGGGTGAGATCTGGGGATCTGGGAGGCCACTCCACAGGACCACGCCGACCAATCCAAGCATCCGGAAACTGCTGCTGATCCAAATACCGACGCACGTGAAGACCATAATGAGGTGGAGCTCCATCTTGCTGGAAGTAAACTGGGAAGTTACCTTCCTCGTTTAGCAGGGATGGGAAAATCTCTTCTTGCAACATGTTAAGATACCTTTCGGCATTAAGATTTCCACTGACAAAAATTGGTCCAATAATTCTGTCACCCCATATCCCGGCCCACACCATCACTTTACCGGCACCTTGCATCTTCGTCGGACTCAGCCAGTTAGGGTTAGCATTACTCCAATAACGTATGTTTTGCCGATTAACCTCTCCATTGACGTAAAATTTGCTTCATCAGTAAACAAGATCTTACGTCAAACGCATATTCTTAGGGTATCTGAAACATAAAAACAAACGTTTAATTTTTCCTATGTATGGAAACTTACGGCCCACCCTGTATATATATATATATATATATATATATATATATATAGTACAGCAATAGACAAATAGACACATATTGCGGACCTTCAAAGGAAGAAAGAGAAGAGTAATACTGTAGTTCCTTCAATAAAAACATTAATTATACCAAGATTACCAACCCTTGAGTCAGTTAGCGGAACAAAGTCGATCCGCACAATGTCGACATACGTAAGGTCGATGCTAAAAAGTTAGTTTAAATTAGGTCAGGTTAAGTTCAGTTGGGTTAGGTTAGGTTATATTATGCCCGGTTAGGAGCTATTGAAGAATAGGGGCCCCAGCCTTCTTTAGTTAGCTTTATAAGGCTAACTAACGAAAATATCATGACCTAACCTAACCAATCGTCAAGGGCGTACAGTTAACCTAACGATTGGTTAGGTTAGGTCGTGATACTTTTGTTAGTTAGCCTTATAAGCCTAACTAAAGAAGGCTGGGGTCCCTATTCTTCAATAGCTCCCCCGGTTAGGTTAGGTTAGGTTAGTCTGGTTAGGGTAGGTCAGTCATTACCATTGAAAATCTGAAATTAGTTTCAAATCTAAAATTCATATACTCGCATCAGGGCGAACGTCGCCATTATGAAATTCGATTTTGTTCACGTAATGTCCTTGAATACAGTTCGACTCCAACGATTCCATGTGAAAAGGAGATTAACCAGCTAATAGAAATTCGGAGTTAAATGGACTCAAAGGAATAGATTATTGGAAAAGGCTAACGAAAGAAACTAGATCTATCATTTCTGAAGAAAAGAAGAGATATACACCATCGTTTATATAAAGAAAGTAAATAAAACGCAAGTTCCGAATCACAAAATAAGCCCAGTAAACTTCGGCTACTTCGCGACCAATGTCGTAACACGCCTTCCCGTTTCCTGAAGACGTCCACCCTCACTTTTATTGTTTCTCTAGATACGTCGTGGCCAAATCGCACCACTATTTCTCGTTAGATTAGCGAGATTAAGCGACGTTGAGTCTGTTTGGTAGTTGAACAGGTGACCGTCCTCCGCGGCCAGGATCTCACGAAAAGCTGTAGATCTCCTCCGTCACACAACCTCCTCTGCAACAGCTAAGGTTATATGACGAAGTGGATCTTCTACTACTTTACGTGGGATCCGAACCACGGGTCGTTTGCATGACCTAGACGCGGAGGACGGTCACCAGTTCAACTCAACCTCGCTGATCTAACGGGAAGCAGTGTTGCAATGTGACCACGACGTACTCAGAGAAACAACAAAAGTGAGAGTGGACATCTTCAGGAAACACCTAGATGAGCGGTTCAGTAAGATGCCAGATGAGCCAGGTTTAAATACCGAATTTGGAAGAATGATTCTCTCCTGCACCAGGCAAAAACTACAGGCGGGGCCTCAAGGATGACTCGCGCGAGATGAAACTATACAGACTGCGTAGATCATTTTTAACAAATATTTGTCATTGGGGTAACACAAAAGAGTGTTGTACAAAGATGCAAAATGTATCCTAATTGATCAAGATACAAAGAATGAAATACAAATTTAATCATTAAAAAGAAAACAATGGATACATTCGCTCAGTGAAAGCCTACTTATATACGGTGAGTTCAGGTTCGCGATATAACAAGTAGTAATTTCACACAAAAGATTTTCAGCAGAATTTTTGAAACAGTCAGATACAACATTTACTTCAAGCTCTCGAGCAACTTAGATTTTGAGAGTAGCTTCACAATTTTTGACCCACTGCCTTTGAATCCGAAACCCAAAATTTTGATGGCTGTGGTTTTCTTTTAGCTACTCGATCAATTTTTATTTAATGAATTCATCTGCAGCTGCATATGATAGCATATCTACATGGATCCATAATAAGTTGTGTATATTATTATTATTATTATTATTAAATATATACTAAACCCAGCCCCGTAGCCAAGACTTCCCAAGGGGTGAATTCGAAATTGTAGAAAGGCGGACCTCTAGGTGCAACGACCTAGTCACTGCGGAGGGGGTCGTTCGACCCCCCACCCCTGGCTACGGGTCTGAACACACTCCATCATTGAAAACTTGTAACTCCGCCCATTTTTTGCGTTAACTATTTTCTTCTGCCTTCTTGTGTTTGGAAGGAGAACTAAATTAACTGAATTTTTTTTTAGCAATTTACATTTTATTTTAATATATATATATATATAGGGTGATCGAAAAGTCACTCCTCAACTATGACTCTATAAGACAAAAATGCAATCACACAAGAAGTTAGATATTTTAATGAAAATTGTACGATATCGCGAAATCTTTAACAAAATATTGGCGAAGTCTAGGCTAGTCTAAGCTAAGTCTTGCTACGGTAGGCTGTATGTATGTATATACATTATACAGTATATACATTATTACTACTGCGGAGAGACTTTTCGATCACCCTGTATATATGATGAAAAGAACCACGAAGGAAAGGAAACACAGAATGGTGCTCAAGCGCTTTCGTCTACTGACATCCTCAGGAACACTCATTAGACGAAAGCGCTTGAGCACCATTCTGTTTCCTTTCCTTCGTGGTTCTTTTCATCATAAATATTTTTCACGTGTTACTTTCGTGAAATAATTTTCATATAAAGGGTGATCCAGAGAAATGGGACCCAAAAGAAACCCCTGTAACTCTTAAAGTATAAGTCCTTTTATAAAATCATACGCATCATTCGAAAGAGGATAGTTACAAGTTTGTACAGGATTGTATAGGTTTTGACAATACAAGACAAGATAAGATACAAAACAAAATAAAAGTGTTAGTTAAAACTAACCCTTCAAGATGACTGCATGGACTGTGGAACAGCTGCGTTTCATAACTGAGCAATATTATGAGCATGGAAGAAGTGTAGTTTCAGCTCAAAGATCTTTCAAGACAAATTTTCAGATGTCAAAATCACCTTCTAAGAAAGTAATCCGTCGGTGTGTCAGAAATTTTTCCCTAACTGGCAGCATTGGAAAAAGAAAACCAACTGGAAGAGTGCGCACAGCAAGGATAGACGAGATCATTAACAGAACTCATGAAATTGTACAGGATAATCCTAACATAAGCATCAGACGTGCTTCTCAGCTGTTAGGAGTTGGATATGGAACAACACACCGTATATTCAAGCAAAATTTAATGCTCTTTCCATATAAAATTCAAACAGTGCAACAACTAAACGATGGAGATTTCGCACGAAGACGACAATTCTGTCAATTGATCCAACAGAAGGTAAATGACATCACCAATTTTCTAGCAACTTTGATTATGTCAGACGAAGCCCATTTTCACTTGAATGGAACTGTAAACAAACAAAATTGTCGTTTCTGGGCAACAGAAAATCCATTGAATATTACCGAAGTCCCGTTGCATAGTCAGCGTGTAACTGTTTGGTGTGGTCTTACTGAATCTCAGATCATAGGGCCGTACTTTTTCGAGGATTCCACCGGAAACACGGTCACTGTAAATGGTGATCGCTACGAAAAAATGTTGACCGATTTCCTTATTCCTAAATTAAGAGATCTTTGTCTAGAAAACCACTGGTTCCAACAAGACGGAGCTACCTGCCATACCACGAGGAACTGCATGGCAGTTTTGCGTCAAACGTTTCCAGGCGAGTTAATCTCAAGATTTGGAGACGTTGAATGGCCCGCAAGGTCTCCGGATTTTTCTCCCTTAGATTATTATTATCTCTGGGGATATTTAAAGAGTAGGGTCTACAGAAATAACCCAACGACCTTGCAAGAATTGAAGGCCGCCATCACAAATGAGATACAGGCCATACCACCGCACACTCTTGCAAAAGTGATGCAGAACTTACAAGCGAGAACACTGAAATGCTTGGCAACTAATGGAGCACATTTGAAAGGAGTCATTTTAAAAAAAAATATATTTCATAATAAACTTGTAACTCTACTCTTTCGAATGATATATAGTTTTTATGAAAGGAATTAAATATTAAGAATATTTGGCTTTTTTTTATGGGTCCCATTTATCTGGATCACCCAGTATATATATGGGATTGAACTCAGACTGGTCCCCTGAGGTCTTTCCATGATACACTCAGACCGTGCATGGAACAAGGAACTCTTCTGGGAAAATTAAATCCACTATAGTCCGAATAAGTAATAGTAAATGACAAACACTATAGTTTTTTCTTTTCATGATGTTAGCCCGACGTGGGCAACGGGTCACTCGCAAAGAGGCCCCAAAAATATAGCTTCCCTCACCAGCTATCTGCAAAGCAGATAGGATCCTGCCCCAAAGCTGGATCCTATCTGCTTTGCAGATAGCTGGTGAGGGAAGCTATATTTTTGGGGTCTCTTTGCGAGCGACTCGTTGCGCACGTCTGGCTAACATCATGAAAAAGAAAAAACTATAGTGTTTGTCATTTACCATTACTTATTCGGACTATAGTGGATTTAATTTTTCCAGAAGAGTTCCTTGTTCCATGCAAGGTCTGTGTATTATATATATATATATATATATATATATATATATATATATATATATATATATATATATATATATACTTATCCTTACCTTATGTTGTTTCGTGCGTTGGTCTCTCTTCACACGGAGGTCAAGCTGGTGGCCCCGCCTCTAGGTCTGGCCTGGTGGAGGAGCGAGTTGCTTTCTTGCGCTCTCCACCGTACATAGCCAGGCACGCCCGGCTCATCTGGTACTGTCCTGAGCCAGGCATCCAGTCTTTTCTTGAAGACTTCAACTTTGACCCCCGTTACGTTTCTGAGGTCCTTAGGAAGCTGGTTGAAAAGTCTTAGCCCCCTGACAACCAAGCTATTTTCCTTCAGGGTTGAGGAGGTCCCTTGTCGTGCTTTTAATTTGGGAACACTACACATTCTGCCTTTCCTATTTTCCAGTGTTGTTTGAATGGTAATTGGGTTTAGTTTTAGGTTTGGTACCAGTTTTTCGATCATTTTCCATATGTAGATTATGATGTACCTCTCTCTTCTTTTTCCAGTGAGTACAGATTTAGTTTACGTAGTCTTTCCCAGTAGTTGAGTTCTTTGCAGCCATCAATCTTGGCTGTGAAATGCCTTTGCGTTTCTTCTAGTTTATTAGTTTCTTCCTTTTTGTATGGGGACGTCAAAACTGAGCAGTATTCAAGTTTTGGTATAATCAGTGTTTTTAGCAGGGGAATCATTACTGTCCTGTTCCTTCTCTTGAAAGTTCTTAGTACCTGTCCGGCGACTCTTTTTGCTTTATTTATCGCTATCTGATTTTGTGTTTTGAATTTCGCATCATCTGTCATTATTATCCCGAGATCAATCGCTTTCGTGCTTCTCTGAATTTCCTGTCTATCTGGAGCATAATATGCAGTCTGTTTAAGTTCTTCTTTTCTACCATATCTCAGGAGCTGAAATTTCTCGGCGTTGAATGACATGTTGTTGTCTTCTGACCATTTGTATATTTTGTTCGTGTCCCTCTGCAAGGCCTCCACGTCATGTACATCGCTGATTTTTCTGCTGATCTTTGTATCGTCTGCAAAGGATGTTACTATACTGTTGCTGTTTACTCCGCTGTCTATGTCTGTTAACATGATTATGAACAGGAGTGGGGCCAGTACTGTCCCTTGTGGTACTGAGCTGCGTACTTCCGATTCTGATGATGATATACCTTGAATTTTGACGACCTGCAGACGATCTCTAAGGAAGTTGTAGATCCATTTTCCCACTTTGCCTGTTATTCCCATATATTTAATTTTATGTGCTATTATACCATGGTCACATTTATCGAAAGCTTTAGCAAAATCTGTGTATATAACATTGTAGTTGTCATTGCCTTCCAATGCATCTAGGATATTGTTGTAGTGTTCTATTAGTTGTGATAGGCATGATCTACCTGATCGGAATCCATGCTGATTTTCGTTGAATCTTTCCCGTGTCTCCAGGAAATCATAAATTTTCTCTCTAACTATTCTTTCAAATACTTTGGTGAGGTGGGACGTCAATGACACTGGTCTATAGTTCTTTGCTTGAGATCTGTCCCCTCCTTTATATATAGGGACAATGTTTGCTCTTTTCAAGATGCTCGGTATTTCCCCAGTGTCTAGGGATCTTCTCCATATCCAGTATAAAGGTGTAGCTATTTCATTTTTACAGTTTTTAATCAATAATGCGTTCCAATTGTCCGGACCTGCAGCCAGGGCCGTAACTGCCTATGAGGTCACCGAGGTCCGGACCTCGGTAATTATTTCCTAAAAAAAAAAAAAGAGACTGAACCGTTCTCCGTGTATGAAACGCATATTACCGCTTTTCTTTTGAAAAGAGGGAGCGTCGAGCGTTTTGTGTTTTGTGTTTAGTGTATAGCTTGGGTTGTGTTTGTAGATGTCATTTTGGTCTGAATTTTGCTCGTCCCGCCGCGCTCGAAAAAAATCTGGACCTCACTAATTTCTAAACCCTAGTTACGGCCCTGCCTGCAGCTGAATGTGGTTTCATTTGTCCTATAGCTCTCGCTACATCTTCTGGTGTAAAATCAAAGTCTGTTATGTACTCTCCTTGCAATTCCTCTTCAAAGAATGCATTTATGTCAGGTATCGCTTTGTCACTTTTTGGGGTACTGAAAACTGATTCATATTGAACTCTCAATGTATCAGATATTTCTTTTGGATCGTCGGTTAGTTCATTATTTCCCGTCCTTAAGGGCCCAATAGCGGCGCGCGTTTTTGTCTTCCTTTTTGCATAGCTATAGAAGTATTTTGGATTTTCCTTTATTGTTTCTACCGCCTTTTCCTCTTCCCTCTCTGTATGGTCCTTAATCAGGGCTTGTATTTCCCTATCGATACCCTCCAGTCTTTCTTTTATTGCTTTCCTGTCATTATCTCCGCAGTTACCTAACTTCGCCTCCACTCTCTTTCTTTTGCGGAATAGTCTTCTCTTTTGCCTCTCTAGCCAGCTCCTCTTTCCTTTTGGCTGTGATTTCGGAGCATATTTTTCTAAAATTCTCAGCGTTTTTTCCTCCAAGGTTGTTAGCATTTCTTCAGTTGTTTTATTCTCGAAGATTGTTCTCCATTCTATTTGGGCCATGTGCGATCTGATTGCTTCCCAATTTATAGTCTTCGAGTTTAAGTTAAAGGCCCCGAATTTACTTCTTTCCACAATATGTGTATCGTCTTTTAATGCTGTCGTCATATTTGTTGATATCTCGATTAAGTTGTGGTCTGAGATAATGGTTGGGGTTATTTTTATATCAGCAATCAAGTTCGTGTTATTCGTGAATACCAGATCCAGGCAGTTATTTTTTCTGGTATTTTCTGTTATCTCCTGTGTCAGCATAAACTCATTTGTGAGAGCCATCAACATTTTTGCTTGCTCCTGGTCTTCTCTTGTGCCCCTCTTGTCCTGGTGAATATATATATTCCTATCCACCTTTTTGTATTTTATAAATGGGAAGTTAAAGTCTCCGCAGATCATTATATTGGGGGATGGAGGGTTTATGGCCTTTATTAACTTTCTGATGTCATCAATGGCCTCCGAAAATTTTTCGGTTGGGGTGCTTGGAGGTCTATAGATGACTATTACTATCAAGTTTAGTTTTTCTATTTTCACTGCTAGGAGTTCCACATAGCTGTTTGATTTACTTATTATTGTCTCTGTCATATGACCTTCCTGTACATATATAGCACAGCCACCTTTCCGTCTCGTCGTTCTATCCGCTCTTAGTAAGTTGAAGCCCTCTATATTTATCTCTTTCTTATCAATACAATGTTCGCAGTTTTCACAATTTCCTTGGCAATCTTTAAGATGAGTTTCTGTGAGACATGCGATGTCTGCCCTTGTTTCGTCCATAAATCCTTTCAGGTACGAAACCTTATTCAGTGATTGGTTTGGTCTTATTCCTTGAATATTAATTAGCCAGGACAATTTTTATGTTCTCTGTTTTTCGTTGCCCCTTGTGCATTTCAAGTTCGTTTTCCTTCGATATCGCTTGATTCGTTGCCCTATGATCCTCCGAAAGAGATCCGTTTCCGTCTACTTGTATTGGTAGCTTCTTGGCCGGTAGCGATTTGGCTCGGGGGTTTCCAGCTGTGTCAACTGCATGTGGATGACGTTTAGCATCCGTAAGGTGTCTGCGATGTTGAAAAAATTTTCTTGTTCGCTGATTGTGTTCCTATTGTTGTTCCTATTGTTATTTTTATTCCTATTGTCATTTAAACTTTTTCCTTTGTTCGTTGAGTCCGTCGGGAGATGTTGATAGTAGCATTTTTTCCCGAATTTGCAGGTTCCATATTTTGTGTAAGTCCTGCAAATGTCCGGGTGGTAGAATTTACATCCGTCTCGTCTCCAAATTTACAATGACCATTATTATAGAAGAAATTGCATATTGGGGGATGTTCATATATACAGTGTCTTTTAAATCTGCGATTATCTTTTATATAATACCTGCATATAATTCCTTCCCCATATTTACTCTTGGCTTTTGTTTTTTGCTCCTTCTTGGGGGACAGTTTTACTTCGTTTTCTTGACTGCCCTCTTGTCTTGTCCTATTTGTGCTAGTTGTGTTTGTCCTTCGTTGCCCTTATGCTGTGTGTTGTCTTTACACTCTTTGTTGCCTGTGTGTTTTCGGCCTCGTTTTGTGACGGTATTTGATTTTTTTCTATTTCGCCTTTCTCCGTTTCTTCCGTTTTCCACTGTTCTTTGTTTCCACTTTCCTCTTTCATTCTCTTCTCGTAGTCTCTTTCTGCTTTAAATACCGTAAAAGAATTTAATTCGGTCAAGCAGTTTTCGCAGAAAAATTTTATCCCATTAAACGGCTTTGCGTTCGTTATAGGGAGATTTTTTCATCTCCCCATTCTAGGCATTTAAAATCAAAAAGTAGCTGACAAAAATCACACCTCATCACCACTGTCTCATCCGTTGCATCTTTACAGATACCACAGAGTTGCAGGTATGCATTAATTTCCATGTTGGTGAAGTGACTCAAAAAGGGGGGTATTATGGGAGGTATTCTTTAACAATTCATTGTATAGAACTTCTTGAAATTCCAGTTTCTGCTGCAATTTCATTTGGTGTCATATGCGTTCCAAGCTTTTTCCAACCATTTCCTCAACCATTGCAATATTTTCATCAGTGCGAACTTCTCTTTTTCTTCCACTACCTTCGGTTCTACTATAGCAACATATCCAGTTCTATCAATTTTACGAATATTTTTTTCTACACCAGAACGAGTCCATGGTTTATTTGGAAACATTGATATAATTTTTCTGGCACCATCGTGTTTCTCAATACGTAATTGTTTTATCAATACGAGATCTTCTTGACTATATGAAAGCATTTTTCATGGATGATTAAATATTTTTGAAAAATCTGCAACAAAAATAGAATATATTAAAAACAAATATTATAAAGACATATAGAAGTGCTACATATAAAAGAAAATTATTTAAATCGTTATAAAAGCAAGCAAATCTTGACAATAGCAAATATAATACAGTAGTTGATAAAAACAATAGCTTACTTTTTTCTGGGCAACCCGGTATATATATTAAAATAAAATGTAAATAGATAACATTTTTTTCGCAGTTCATTTAGTTCTCTTTCAAACACGAAAATGTGTTTGGAAGAGAATGCGCAGTAAGTAACTATAAGATTTTAGTAAATCACATCAAATACTACTACAAAAAAAAACGTTTTGGTAAACTAAACCTAACTTAACCTAATAACATAAATCTTACCTCAGTATTGTTCAGTCGGAGGGCAAACTTCAGCTATTATACTTAAAAATGTATGGAGGACTGGGATAATCTTAAGTAGTATGCGGCGTAAGCCAATTTAAAAATACAGATAATCTTAAGATGCCATCACCTGAATTTCGAAAAAATAACTATATGGCCGTAGTCTGTTATATTTTATTTTATTGGGTTCAGAATCCCAGCTGAGCCCTGAATGGCCAAGCTCTGAAGGGCCAGTTCAGCCTACAGCCCAAGTTAAGCTAGACTAAAACTTACGGACTTGGAGGTCCTATTAGGTCCTACCTCAGGGTTGCTGACTCGATGTTGGCCTACTTTAGGCCTCATTGCATAAAATTAAGATAAAAACAAAAGGGGCACTATTTATGGTCTTCTTTCTAAACCTTGCAACAACAACATAACCTGAATTGCAAGAGTTCTCTATAAGACCACGCCCTGTAAGTGCCGCATTCAACAAACGAGTAGGAAGGACGCTCAGTACCCCAAAAAAATTATGCCACAAGAGTGCCCAAACAATGATGCCACAAGAGCCCAAAAATGCTAGCTCTAAATTAAGTGAATTTTTCACTAACCTTTCATTTATGAGATGGATATACAGTATATATACACACCTTAACTTAATATATACAAGCAATGTTGCATCAATCAGCTTAGTCATGATATCGCCTTGGGACAACAATTACTCGGTGCTGGTTAAGTGTATGGTCTACCTAGCTTTTAGTTAGCCTTATAAGGCTAACTAATGAAACTATCACGACTTAACCTAACCAATCGTTAGGTCAACTGTACGCCCTTGACGATTGGTTAGGTTAAGTCGTGATAGTTTCATTAGTTAGCCTTATAAGGCTAACTAAAAGCTAGGTAGACCGCACACTTAACCAGCACCCAATTACTCTTCTAGCTTTTCTAACAGTCTACAAAACAATATAACACTTTTTTCAAGAATACTGTTTTTTGTACAAATACGTTATAAGCTCCTTAAGTATTGTAATTAAGTACATCTATTACATACACCGATCATAGAATATAGCATGTATGCACCAATTTTGCTGTGAACATCGAAATATGTTGTATGTAATCAGGCCATTTCAGCTAAAAAGCAAATGTTCATTTCATCTGATTCCATCTCAGAAAATTATGTTGGTAACCCTGACAGTCTGATCGATCTGTGTATTCAAAAGTTTTAGGGGTTTTCATTTCCTGCCTTGTGTCTATAATAACTTCCCGCTTATTGGCAACAGCCTGTATAGTACCAATATGGCGGACTTATGACTTCAACATTTTAGGCTAATGCGCTATCCAGTAATTTATAGATATCAGTGCTAAAAACCAAATTTTCTCCATGTTCAGGCAACAGGCGGCTTCTTGTTGGTTCATATATATCTCCCCCAGTTAGGGTGGCCAGACGTCCGGCTTTAGGCGGACAGTCCGCCTTTTGAGCACTCTGTCCTTAGGGTGGCCATTTCCAAAAAGGAGGACACTGCGTATGTGGCCGTACGTTAACATATATATATATATATATATAATATATATATATATATATATATATATATATATATATATATGTTAACGTACGGCCACATACGCAGTGTCCTCCTTTTTAAATGGCCACCCTACCCCCAGTACTAAACAGTCTTTCACTCCACGAAGGTGAGGCATACATATATTTTCTAGCTAGCCAAACCATGTACTCATTATCCTTGTTTCGTGTCTGGAAATGTGCCCACCATTTTTTAAGGCAATCTGGCAATATCCTATTTTGGCGTCCCAAATTATTTAACAATTACAAAATAAACAAATAGCGTCCCAAATACAAACAATTGGCGAATGTGTATATTTAGTCGCTTCCTGACATGTACGATAGTGCTAGGGTTGCCAACCGTCCTTTTTTGTAGATTTTTTGTCCTTGTCCTTTATTGAGTTCGGAAAGGACGCCATTTGACCTTTTCTGATAACAACCTTGTTCCAAACAACAGTTTTGTAACAAAACTTTTGTTTAAAAAAAATAATTATAAAGTCTTAAGTCGAGTAACATTTTATAAGTTCATTTCTTCACTTAAATGTTAACGTTCCGTGTAGCGGGCCTGTAGGATTGCGTTTCTTAAATAAAACTTGGCAATTACTTCTATGTATGATAGATTGCAGAAGTAGAACCCAGCCAGTGTTGTCAACTTGGGCTACTTTTCGCAGATTGGGCTACTTTTTAGAGTCCCCCTGCTAAAAAGTAAAATTTTCTGCTATCTGCTACTTTTTGGGCTACTTGTAACGTACGTCGTCATAAATTACGCGCAAGACAAGTTTCAAACTTTCCTCTGCGGAGTATAAAAATTTGTGTGAACTGTGCTAATTTGTATTTCAAGTGATATAAATTTGTGTGTAGTTTGTATATATATATCTGCTACTATTTTTGTAATTCGCTATTTTTTATTAATTTTACTGCTACTTTATAAAATAAGAGTTGGCAACACTGAACCCAGCTCGATTAGTTCAGTTCTTCTCCAGCAGGGTTGCCATCTGGTATTATTCATTACCAAATCTGGGCAAATTTGGTAATGAAAAAGCAATTTGGTATTTTAAAAATGTATTTGGTATTCTGGTAATGAAATGACCTGAATTTGGTAATATATAAATAAGAATGTGAGAAAATTGAGTTTCATAAACATTGCATTCCACAACATGTTATAAATATGTCACAACAAATCATTGTTAAAAGTTTCGATCAATTTTACTAATTATTCAGTCCTGAGTATTTATACATGCTGATTCAAATTTGCTAAAACGATACTGATGTTTAAAGCAAATTGCAGTTATAAATTTACTGTTTAACTGACTTTGGAGCTTACTCTGAATTGTTATAGAAAATGCGAACGAACATGTTACGGACTTGTTGCAGTTTTAAAATTTTATCATGTGGCAGCATTAGTTACGGCCTGCATTGCGCATGCGTGCAATTCTCGCTTGTCATTGCTCATTGGTGGCGTGTTCTTAGTTGTGTTAATGCGTCAGTTAGTTTATCGAGATTCACGGTTGACTAAAGTATTTTTTCTTAAACTATGTAACTTATTAATTGCAACAATGTCAAAGTGGAAATCGGATTATGAAACCTGGCGATTGTACCATAATGAATGAGAAAAAGAATATCCATGGGTGAAAAGAGCAATTGCCTCATCTCAACAGGCTTTTTGTATATAATTTGGTAATAAATTGACTCATTTGGCATTAAATTAAAGGAAATTTGGTATTGGTGCTCCAGTCAGACTTGGCAACCCTGTTCTCCAGTCTCCAGAATTCCCCTGAGGCGAGAAAGTTCCGAAAGTGTTAAGTGTCAACAAATAGGTACGTTATTTACGCAATAATCATAGTAATTTCCTCACCTTATATAAATTTGAAGTGGCCCTAAAACAAAAATTATCTAAATGTTATAATATAAATGTTCAAGTCTTTTATATATAAATTGAACACTGGGCAAATGCTCCTATATTTTCCTTATTGTTGTTACCATCTAGCTGACAATGAACTTTTAATCTTTGATTTGAATAATACATGGTTCTCTTTTTTTTTCTTTTTTTTTTTAAATGGCGTGATGATAGAAACCGATGTTCGGTTGAACTAGTTAAAAGTGAGCTTTTTGTTTATTTCAATTTAAAGGATAATTGTTTGGGTTTTGCGGAAAAAATAAAAAATGATACTCTTTTACTGAAGTCTGCAAAAAAAAATCAAGAAACAGTATAAATTTAAAAATAAATAAATATTAAGTTACCATAAATTTTGTCAATGCATGATTCAATGGGTCAATATCTGTATATCAATAAAAATATTTCCTTTAAGAAAATGCGCAATAAAAAAGCATGCAGTATAGGTAAATTATAATAAATTATAAATAAAATTTTACTTCTTTTCCTGACCCTGTAGACAGTATATTGGAATTGATGTTCTTGTCCTTTTTTCAAACTTCATGGAGTTGGCAACCCTAGATCATAGTGCAGTATTCTGTAATACACTTGTCTATGTATTAAAAATAAATGCTCACATTTTTTGGTAAAAGTTGCTTAAAATTAATCGAAACCTACGTGAAAATTATTGACTGCCCGGTTAGGTCAACTGTATGCCTTTGACGATTGGTTAGGTTAAGTCGTGATAGTTTCGTTTAAACTAACGAAAATATCAGGACTTAATCTAACCAATCGTCAAGGGCGTACAGTTGACCTAACCAGGCATTCCTCGGAACCTGCGCGCAGGAATGTCCGGTTTTGATTCATCAAAACAAAGCTAATGCTGTTAAATAATTTGGGACGCTATTCTTTTATTTCTGATTGGTTGAATAATTTGGGACGCCAAAATAGGATATTGCCGGCAATCTTTCACAGGTATGCTTGGGAAACGCAAATAGTAGCTAACTTCTTTTGTACTGCAATAAAAAAAATTATGAATTAATAATGCTGATGATCTTACTAATAGCTAACAATCCAAACATGTTTTAAATCTAATATACTATTTCAGAAATGAAGCCTTATATATATATATATATATATATATATATATATATATATATATATATATATATATATATATATATATATATCAGTGGCGTGCGGTCCATGGAAGCAAGGGAAGCAATGCTTCCCTATTCAAAGAAAGAAGAAAATGCTGTATTATACTTTAAAGTTTAAACATTTCAATATGTGTTAATAATTTGTACAAAATCATTTTATTATACTATTTATAGCATTTGATTGGTAATCAGGTGGATACATAGTATATACATTGGTTGCCGTTCGTGCAAGAACCTTTAAGAAAGCCGCCGCAAAAAATCTCGAGTTGGACAACAATTGACGAAATGCATCCTTTTTCCCAATGACTTTCGCTTTTATTTACTGTTACAAATTGTTTCTTTCCATTCTAAAAACTCATTTAATGTTTAATAATGTAGTATTTATTGAATACAACAAGTTTCATATATAGTTTTTCTACTAAAAAATTCCATGGCCATGTTAAGCGAAAAAGAATATATATTTATCGTTATTTTATTCTTCCCTATGTCAAAAGGAAGCAATTTAGATTTCGCTGTCCAGATCTTATAGTTAATTTTCTTGAAATATCTGGCAACTTATACGTGCTGTGAAAGGCTTGCAAGTTTAGCTTTAATCTCAATTGAGAAAAAGCTTCTTGAGGATATGAAAACCGATGCCTTTTACGAAGAAATAATTGATATATTTAATAAAAAAGAAAGAATAGAATTAACCTATAAGTAAAGTAGGTAGATGATTATATGTTTTGTTTTTATTATATACGAGTATTTTAAAATTTTATTTTTATTTTATATAATCTTTGTTGTTTTTGCTTGAATTGCTTCCCCTTGACGAAAAATCACCGCACGCCACTGATAATAACAGTTTTTTTGCGCACACATACAGGTCGCTACAATTGGTGTAGAACAATGCGGTTTTCACCATTCGATGCGTCTTTTTATTGTGCAGTGCCCATGCTAAAAAAAAATTCCCTAACATCCTGCCCCCCCCTTTTAGGGGTACAGTTCTTCCCATTTCTTAATTTTTAATCATAATTTTGGCACAAAATGGGGGAGGGGTGGGGTAATGGGGGAGGGGGTGGGGTTAATGGGGAAACTCAGAAAAATAGATGCGATATATATATGTAACCAAAAAAAAATTAAAGTAAATCCTTTACAAGGTGCCAGCCCCCTTCCCCCCTTGGGGTAAATGGGGGAGAGGGTTGGGGTAATGGGGGAGGGGGTGGGGTTAATGGGGAAAGTCAGAAAAAAAATTGGCGGGGTAAATGGGGGAGAGGGTTGGGGTAATGGGGGAGGGGGTGGGGTTAATGGGGAAACTCAGAAAAAAAATTGATAACCAACATCGATTCCGGTCAGGAAGATCATGCTTATCACAACTAATGGAACACTATAACAATGTTATTGATGCACTCGAAACAATGAAAACTATGATTTGGCGGGCCGCAGGTCCCCCAATTACTGTCGGTTCAGTTATTTGGTCAAAACTATAGAAATGAACGCAGTCATGAAAATCTTAGGCTTCAAATCCGAGCTCATTGTATTAAGATTTGTGAAGCTTTAGATTTTCATGGCTGCGTTCTTTTCTGTAGTTTTATTGAATGAATAATTGGTTTGCCAGTAACTGGAAGGCCGCAGGCACCCCAATTACTGAGGCCCAAGGTGAGAGGAATAGGAATGATATCCAGATAAAGGGCTACTGATGTTCAAAATAAAATACGCCGTAGGCCCACAATTCAGCCGAAGCACCGCAGATCTAGCAAAATCGGCGCGTAGCGCCGACCTTTTGCTAGTTTTCACTATTTCATGGAGATGATCATAGCCTGTGTTCTTGTCATCGATTTCCAGTATATTGAGATACCATATACTGGTATGATAGAATTGGCCAATTAGTACAAGTAACTGAACAACTGCAACTATTACTGTAGCTATTTAAGATTATTTAATAATGGAACTTAAGTTAACATCTTGATAGTTTTTAGTTCTAGCTTCTCAAATCCAAAATATCTTTGGATAAAAATTCAGGTACCTACAGTAAATTAATAGGATCACCCGAAGATCAGGGCCCCCAGCCTTCTTTAGTTATCCTTATAAGGCTAACTAACGAAAATATCACGATCTAACCTAACCAATCGTTAGGTCAACTGTACGCCCTTGACGATTGGTTAGGTCGTGATATTTTCGTTAGCCTTATAAAGCTAACTAAAGAAGGTTGTGGGCCTTGATCTTCAGGTGATCCAGTTAATATATTAGTTACTTACCATTTTTTTCTTTATCTATATTTTGTTGATATAGATTTCTTTGCACCAGCTGAGTTTTTCTTGGAAGACATTGGGCCTGACTGTTTGCTGTATTAATAAAATGCATAAATATTATCTTGCATTTTCAGTTTTTTAAGGGGAGATGCGGAAAAGTCAGAGGAGTTTTTGTTCCATCACTCTCAGCATCGCTTCCACTTGTGTAATGACCAGTTGCTTGGTCTTCTCCAAAGTTTATATCTTGATCTTGTAATAAAAGAAAGCATGCTTCAAGTAGACATTTTTTAACCTCTTTTTTTTTCTTCCCTACCAAAGAACTTAGTTTAAAACGGGGATCCAATACTGTTGCCAAGGTCAGTTTGTTATTTTGCTTATATGGCTCGAATCTGCTCTCAAAATCCTGTTTTAATTCGGTCAAAATACTCTGTATCCCACTAACATTGTCAATAGCATACTGTAAGTCAAATATTTTTTCTAGTGATGCAATGAATGGTATTATTTGTAATATGGAAGCAACATCACTACTCATCTTTTTTGTAGCCTTTTGAAAGTGTTGAACTTTTACTAAGACTTCAGCAATATGCCACTAATAATTATCTGTTAGACCTGTTCTCTTTTTGTTGTTAACCCAGAATAGAATGATTGCTTTCTTTTGCTTTACCATTCGTTCTAGCATGTTATAAGTTGGGTTGGATCGATGAGTGTTCTTTAAGATTGATTTGTTTTTGAATATCCTTGAATGCATTAAAGATGGTTCTGAATGATTGAGATGAGTAGAAATATTTCTTGCCACAGTAAGCATATCTGAAACTGATCATTGTTGTTTAAACAATTTATCTTGAATACATAGTTGCAACGTGTGATTGTGCACCCTAGAGATGACTTCAAAATTGCACTCTCTTGGCTGATTTCATGTTTGCTGCATTATCAGTAATGACTAATGAATTTGCCAGTCCTCCAGTGTTTCGGTTAGAAATTTTGCAATTTTTGCACCAGTATAGGACCCTGGGAAATGTATAACATTCAGAACTGCTGCATTTATTTTGGAGTCATCTCCTATCCAATGAGCTGTTAAACTATAAAAAGATGCAAACTGTGACTTGTGGTCCACCCATTAAATGTAAAAATTTATATAGTTTTTATTACTAAGGCTCACTTTAAGTTTTAATTTCAGATTTTCATAAATATTTGGAACTACATTTTATGTGAAATGCTTTCGAGAAGGAATTTGTATTTTGGTTCCACATGATTTATGTCTTTTTAAACCTGTATTTTCCACTACAGAATATGGCAAGATATCTGAGTATATCACGTATCCTATTTTTAGAGTAACAGCTTTTTCCATTTTTCCACTCAATTTTTTTTTTCAAGGACTTCATGTAGTGATTATTATAGGTGTTGTTTTTGTTGAACTTTTTGTGTTGAATGCTGTGAATCCTGGGATGTTTGTGAAGTAATATTTGAAGGTCCAGCAAGACTAGCATCATCATCTGTTTTGTCACTTTTGTTTGCAAAATTGATTATGTTAGGAACTTAGGGGTTTTATAACTTTCATCCCTTTTACTCACATTTTCTAGTTTTGGAAATGTTTGGCCTTTAGATTTCGTAGGTTGGATGTAATCATTTTAAGTGCTTCATGGCCTCTTGATACTCGAAGTTCACAAATCTTACAAATAGTTTACTCTTGTCAGTGTCACATTTATTAAAAAAATTTCATATTAGACTAGTTGGAGAAGCCATTGTTTTTATTATTGGTATTAGAATTAGAATTATTGTACTGTAGAATGATTAGTATTTGAAAAAGAAAGTTTTAACTTTACAGTGAATTTAGCTATAGCCACAATAAAGTTAAAAGGTTATAATAATGAAACCTGTACCGTTATCTGAAACTGAGAAGGTATATTTAGTGATGATTAACAAAAAACTATCAAAGCTAGTTAGGCTAAGTCTGTAGAACGTAGTCTAAGTGGGTTAGCTATTTTACAAAATTGAAAACGCCTTAAGTCAAAAAACTCTACAAGTCCCAGGTATATAGACTAACCATATACTGCTGCCTGCTAATTTGAGTACTTAAATAACTATACTCATAAAAATCACAAAGATAATAAGGCCTCTACAGTTTACACTATACAGTATATATTGCAGTCTCTGAAGCTCCTACAGGGAAACCTTGGACTGAATTCATTGGAATGGTTGATGTTGTAAACTTCTAAATTACCGATTTCATCAAATAACCTTATTTAATTCACTTTATGGATATATACATAAAATTTTGTAAGTATCCGTAAAATGTTGGTGTCAGTACATCCCAAGAAGTGGGGCATGATATAAATTTTTTCATTACTTCTATATATTCCTGTATAACGACAAAAATGTGAATAATCGAATATTGAACTTCAGAGAAAGTTATATTTTTAAAACAAGAAATAATTTCCTGTGTGTGTGTGTGGTTTCTATTGTGTAAATAACATTTTTTTTTAAGTGAAATTCTGTCCTTAAGCAGAAAGTAACAGTTTACCGAGAAGGATATTGACGCGGAGTGAACCAGCTCTCAAAAAAAAAAAATTAGTGTTCTTAACATCGTACGTAATACTTGTAAAAAATTGAAAGCTATTCGCCTTAAAGATAAAAAAACTACGAGGGGCTTCATGGTGAAGGATAAATACTTGTCTATAATAGAGTCTTTTTCTCTTTCTCTCTTTTCTCTCTCTCTTCATATATGCATAATATCATTTGAATTTAATTGAATAACCTTTATTATTATCATTAATAATAAAAATAAATAAAGTACTTTTACAATGACATAAATAATTGTGAAGCTGGACTATTTATTTTATTTAATTTGACCCTTAAGCTTTAGGCTTTACTGGACTCTATCTTGATTATACACATTCAAGGACGGATCTAGGCATTTCAGTAAGGGGGGGGGGGGGTCCAAAGAAAATATGGCATCCCTAAAATAAAAAGGACACTGTACTAAAAATTTTCTTAAAACCGACCAATGAGCGAGTGTAAAATCAATTGTATTGTTTTATTAGATTAGTCTCATTCAAATATGATACAAAATAAAAATCTAATTTGGGTACAACAATTATCACAGAAAATTTTTCAAACAATTACAAATGTCTTGCCAATTAAAAGAACCATCCAGTCCTTTAGCCAGGACTTCCCAAGTGGGAGGGCGAAATTGTAGAAAGGTGGACCTTTTGGCGCAACGACCAAAAGGGGGGGTTTAGAATAGTTTAGAGAAGTTTGGGAAGTTTCAAAAGAAAATGCAAAAAAAAAATGCAAGTTTATTTACTAAATAAGTTATAACTATGGTTACGAAAGTGGACCTTTCCTGTCAAGGGGGTCGAACGGGGCCTGCTATCAGAACAAGATGAAGAGAAGTGCAATGTATACAGATAGACTCAAAATAGAATTTGAATAAAATAAAATAGCCATGATAATTTATAAAAACAAAATTTGTTTTCAGAGGCAGACACGTCATTCAAATAGAGCACTTGCGAGAAATTAAGTGGGGGTCCGGACGTCGCCGACCCCCCTCACCCACGTGGATCCGCCCTTGATATTATCTGGATAATTCCTATGCTTTATCTAGGTAATACTAGGGGAAGGACGCAGTATATGATAAATCTTCGGTACGGTGGCTTTGGCAGACTACGGAGAAATTTACGATTCAACAAAATAATGATGACTTGTACCTTATAAATAAATACAAAATTCCTTAAGAAAACTGCATATGGCGTACAATAAATTAATAGTTTAATATTCATGTTTTTTATTTTCCTCTGAGATAAGTCTACGTGTACGAGATAAGTGTACGTATAGTGTGAATAAACTGAAGTATTCTTTTCATTATACTTTTTCTTACTTTACTATAACTCTTTCACCACTATTTCCTGTCAGCAGTGGCTGGCGGAGGAGGGAGAAAGCCTTCTCTGTTCTGTACTTTACTGTTATTCCTGTATGCAAGCGTTACGCGTCTATAAGCGTTATATAGCGTGGACACAAAGTCCTTTCTCGATTAGAGACTTTAATTACATGAAATCCAAAGAAGAGACAGTAATGCTTTGTTTTGCATGTTGCATAACGCATCAAGTTTATGATGTTTTTTTATTAAATCTTAACATAGGCCGATCCAGAGTGGGGGGGGGGCAAGGAGGCTTAATTGAAACCGTTATTCAAACGTTTCACCTAATTTCGTTTAACCAGGATGTATGATGGGGCTTCCAAATTAAGCCCCCTGGGCCCCCCCCCTCTGGATCCACCTATGAATTTCAACATGTGCACCGTTAATTACACGTAGCACATCCAAGCGAAATTCGAGTTCACACTATACATTCGCTAGCATATATATATCGTGACACTGTTAATGGCATCGCAAATCTTTGCACGAAGAGTGTCAATGTCAGCAACAGGTGTATGGTACACACAATCCTTTACATATCCCTACAGGAAGAAGTCCAGGGGCATGATATCGGAGAATCGTGGAGGGCATGGCACTGGACCGTCACGCCCAATCCATCTTCCGGGAAAAGTGGTGGTCAAGAACGCACGCACTAACAAACCTAAGTGTGGAGGCACACCGTCTTGCTGTAAAATGATGGATGGTTGAAGGTTTTCTAACGGGGGGGAGGGGGGGCTACAAAGAAGAAAACTCGAGGATGTCCACTGACCAGGTACATTTGTGCCATAACATTCTTTTCACTAAAGAAGAATGGGCCTCTCACCCTATCATGCATTAATCTACAGGAGCGGATCCATAAATTTATTTACAGGGTGTCACCACTGCATGGAAACTGAGTGGCGAAGCTGTGAAGAAAACTATCGGGGTCCGATGGCATGCTTCCCCTGAAAATTTTTGTAAAAAGTGCAAAATCCTGCATTCTAGAGCCATCCTGAGGTGATTTTTCCTCAATTCATCATTCCATTTTTAATTTTGTTTTAATTAATCTACATTGCACTAAGGAAGCTATGTCCACAACAATATTCTGATAAAACTGATAATGTATAAGGATTCCTCCTATTCTAAGTCCATCATATCAATTAAACTTGATTCTGTTGCAATGATTCTCCATTTGTCATATCCATATCAAATTCAGTTTCATGAATTAAACAAAAGCGTATTTTGAAGAACAAAACATTTATTGAAAATATCTGTATCATAAATTAACGTAATTAACAAGTGAATATGACGTGTGTTTGTTATGGCAAATTAAATGGCTATATTAGATCTTCATAAATTCATTGTACTTAGTTACTTGTGTAAATACGTGTAATATACATATATTAGACAGTTGGGTAACTTAGAACATGTAAAAAATTGGTTTTGAAACCGTTAGGCGGGGTGTCACGTGCGTATGGTGACACTCCCCTCGATCCGCTACTGGAATCTACACCAAACATTGACAAGGAAAAAAACTTAGTGTTATGCAACAACATGCAAAACAAAGTATTACTGTGCCTTTGGATTTCATGTAATTATTGAAGTTTATAATCGGGAAAGGACTTTGTGTACAATCTATAAGTTGTCAGTGTTGTATTTTTCACTGCTACTTCTAACTTTTCTACTTCTTTATTGGGCTAACCTGGATTGGATCTTAGAGCCTCTCTCTCTCTCTCTCTCTCTCTCTGGAAGTAATTGCAATAGTAAATTACTAACAACGTCAATATTTCATATCCGACTGAACTCATTTCCTTGTATTGTTGGAAATATACAAATTACATAGCCACTTTACCTCGTTTCTACGGAACAACAAAATACATCGCATATCTGTGTCAAGGTCAGTTTTACTAATTATGTGACTGTATGAAAAGTAATATATATATATATATATATATTGCGAAAGTAACTTTGGAGAAGGCTTTTTTCTGCATTAAATTTAGAATGAAATATTGATCTCGTAGTACTAGGCCTACAGTACGTTTAAATGAATTTCTTCTTGTTTGACACAAACCACCACATAATAAAAATAGTCGAATTGTAATATGTTTAAACCTCAAATTATCTTTTGCTTATTCAGAAGTTTAAATGTACGATACAACCTCAGAACATCAGCGGCCTATCAAAGGCGGGGCCATTGAGGAAAGGGGAGGAGCTAACTCCCAACTAGACAATGCCCAAATTTGAAATTTACTTCTATGATTTCTTTCAGTTGATAAGTTGGTAGTGTTTGTTACAGTGCTCAAATTAAAGTGTGGGAATTTTTCTGTGAAATTTGTAATAATAATATAAATACAGTTTTCGATTAAAACAATAACTCAAACTTAACACGCTCTTACGTCTTTAGGCCTACTAACTTTTTAAGTATTCTTGGCGTTGGGGTTAAAAAGTAAATAATATAATGGCTAATACTAAATTAAAATAGCCCTACCAGCTGGTAACATAAGGCAGTAATTAGTACTACCGGGAACAATAAACTAGTTTGTAGTTATAGCGTATTAATAATGTGTAATTTTAAATTAAGCTAGTCCATAGCGTAAGGACAGTGCTGTTTATGGTAGTGTAATTTTAGAATAAGCCGAGGCCCATTCATTTTATTAAAAATATTAATAACCTCGGGTTGTCAGAACCTAGACTACCTACCGATAAATTGAAAATTAGGCCCTAGTTCCCGATCAAGACCAAGTAGGCCCAATAGCCTAAGCAATGACAATTAAAGATTAAATTAAGTCCAGATATACACAGATGAACAGTAAATAGGCCTACGCCAAGTAATATAGGCTGGGCACAACACAGCCTATTGTTCTTTAGTTAAAGGCTGGACTAGCCGACCTAAGTTGCTATTTTTACTTGATTAATAGGCCTAGGCCTAATTACCAGTAGCATGGATCCGGATGCCAGTGAAGTTGGCCCAATGATCTCGGCCCTTTTAGGTGCTTTCGGACCAATTATAATATGGGCCAAAATCACTAACAGTGATATCAGCTGACGTTTGTGTTAATAGGTTAGGTTAGGGGGCTGAAATCACTGGGCCGAAATTACCAAGGGCTGATTTCACCTGTATCCGTGTGGATCCAGTGTTCGCTTTGTAAAACTTCTTAGGCTCAGGATAACTGTACTCTGGATCTCTGCTCGTCCCTAAAGTAGGCCAAAAGTTGGATCAGGGCAATAAGTACCCAATACAGGTTAATCGGACTAAATAATTCATTCATTGAATGGTCAGACAGGGAAAAAGCTTTAAGTAGATTACAGAGATATAATCCAGCAAGCAAGGACACAGTCCAAAATGAAGCCTAGGCCTACTTTACGTAAGCCCTGTTAACCTATGGTAATCTCGGTAGTCATTAATGCTAAAAGTAATATATATATATATATAATCTCAACCTTTCAAATGTTCCGTGCGATGATTCCCCATTTCACGAAGGTCAAGCTTGTCGCCCCTCCTCTCAAGTTGGCCTGGTGAAGTAGTGAGTTGGTTTCTTGTACTCTCCACCTCACATAGCCAGGTACGCCCGGCTCATCGGGGATTGTTTTGAGCCAGGCGTCTAATATTTTGAAGATGTCCACCGCAACACCACTCGTGTTCCTTAGGTCTTTGGGCAGCTGATTAAATAGTCTTGGTCCTCTCGCAACAAAACTATTTTCTTTCAGGTTTAAGGATCCATTGACCTTGGCTGTGAAGCTTCTCTGAATCCCTTCTAGCTGTCTTATGTCTTCTTTTTTATATGGGGATGTTAGAACCGAGCAGTATTCCAATTTGGGTATGATCAGTGTTTTCAGTAGAGGAATCGTTATATTCCTATCCCTTCGTTTAAAGGTTCTCAGTATCTGCCCAGTTATTCTCTTTGCTCTGTTTACTGCTATCTCATTTTGTGTTTCAATTTTCGCATCATCACTCATTACAACTCCTAAATCTTTTGCTTTAGAATTTCTCTGAATTTCCTGTCCATTTGAGGTATAGTATTCCATGAATTTTAGGTCCTCCCTTTTTCCGTATCGTAAGTTAAAATTTCTGTGTTAAACTTCATATTGTTGTCTTTCGTCCACGTGTAGATTCTGTTCATGTCTGTTTGTAGAGATCCTATATCTTCTGGGTTTCTTATTTTTCTACTGATCTTTGTCATCGGCAAAGGATGCTACTGTGCTGTCTCTGGTAACGTCCTCATCTCTGTCAGTCAGCATGATTATGAAGAGTAGTGGAGCTAATCCTGCTCCATGTGGTCCTTAGCTGAGGACCTCTGATTCTGATGAAGATATTCCTTGTACCATAACGACTTGCCGCCGCTCACTAAGGAAATTATATATCCATTTCCCTACTTTTCCTGTTATTCCCATATATTTCAGTTTATGTATTATGATTCCATGGTCACACTTGTCGAACGCTTTGGCAAAGTCTGTATATATATATATAATATATATATATATATATATATATGGTGGCGCAAAAGTCGTGCATCATAGGAATTTCATCATAGGAACTTTCAGTGTTGATTATATTTTTTTTTTCTTTTAGGTAAGGGATGGCTGCGAAATTAACAAGAGACGAGAGGGTGAGCTTGGTTTTAATGTATGGAATACCAGGTACAATAAATCGATGAATCGGTACAGAATTTAAATTCTGTACCGATTCATCGATTTGAAAAAATAATAGCTATAATCAACACTGAAAATTCCTATGATGCGCGACTTTTCCGCCACCCTATATATACGATATGCTACAGTCAATATGTGGAACCAGTCATTTCGCGTAATGACTAAAAATTTCAGGCATTTCGCATAATAACCTGTGACCCTTAAACATAGGTAATACGCATTACTAACCAAACCACCCTAACTTAATCTGTAGTGTACACTTCTTTGTTTTATTGTTATTTACTTTACTACTTCCTTTTATCATTGCTCTTTCTTCTCTTTACACTCGCTTCGTTATACTTTATAAACGCTGGTAGACCGCTTGAGCCGGTGAGCGCCATTAAAATTTCGAACAATGAAAAGGAACCGGAATAATTACTCTATTATTTACTATTTACTGACTTATTATTTATGCCGAAACAATCGAACAAACGGAGGAACACGAGTGCGGACTATCATTAACATTTAATCGCGAAGAGAGACGATTAACTATTCTAAATTCACACTAACATATTAATAACAAACGCCTACCGAGGACGCCCGTCCGAGGACTAAAATTTTGGGCATTTCGGCCTCGGCACATTGCGGATGTTGCCAATTTGTATTTTATATTTTAATTTCAAACAAAACATTAATTTCTTATTTTCCTACAAACCATAATTAAATTTCTTATTATTAAACAAAACATTATTAAATTCTTATAAACAAACCATTAATTTCTTATTAGACGACATTATCTTCTTTTAAAAACAATACACGACAAATCTAACCTTCACGAAGTCATTAATCGCTTAATCGAATTACCCTAAGTACCTCAAATTTTTAGGCATTACGTGAAATGACTGATTTCACATATTGACTGTAACATGTATGCTTATATAGTCTATTAGCGTGTTTCCATCACATAGGGGTAAAATTCAATTCTTATTTTTTTTTTTCTCCAACCTGTCATTTAGTGCCACTTGGGGTAGAAACTCCAGAGTCGGAATATTTTTCGGATCGAACAATATTTTGGACTTGCGCAACTCATTTGAAGTTTTACCTATTTAGAATACAACGATATCAGAGAGGAATCGGCGGGATTCATATCAATTGGGTAGTTCAACCCGGTTCTTTTGTTTGGATCGGACCCATGAGGTGTGCACCGTGCACCGGCCGCGAGGTAGCTGCTCCTTGTTCTATACATAGTGTACGTAGTTCAGTTCAAGGCCGCAACGAGTAAAAACAACTGATTGTGAGCTGCACAGTGTACCAGTATGCTGTTCTTGAGTCGTCTTCCTCGAGCACCAAGTCAGATGAGCCGAAATCGGAGGGAAAAGGTGCACAATTCATTCTAAGCGAGCTTAACTTCGTGGAACCATGAAGGTGGTGACGCCTGAAGTAGCAGCGGCACTTGATCGCACGAACGTGATTGATCGGAAGGCGGCCCACATATTCTCGCCGATGGCGACCACGAGCCAGTTTCGATAGGACGTTGAGAAGCAAATTATCAGCCCAAGCGCCATCCGCTGTGCTCGGATGAAACATCGGGAGGCCTTTGTCGCTGAGATGAAGGAAACCTTCGGCCTGACAGTTCCTCTGATCCTGCATTGGGACGGGGAGATCATGGAGGATTGCTCTGGTTCTGATCGGGACAAAGTGTACCGTCTCCAGGTACTTGTCTCCGGACAAGACGTTGTCAAGTTGCTGGCGGTTCCGAAACTTCACTCTTGAAAGTCTGCTGTAATGGCCAACACAGTCGTGGGGACGATGGATGACTGGGGACTGCGGGAGCGAGTCAAAGGGCTCTGTTTTGACACCACCGCGTCGAACACTGGTTCCAAGGGCGGAGTTTGCATTCTTGTGGAGATCGAGCTCGGGAGGGAGTTGCTGAACTTGGCGTGTCGACATCGTGTCGGAGATCCACCTGGAGAACGTCTTCAGACTCCATGACGTCTCCATCTCCAAGTCCCCGAACACTGTGCTCTTCAGTCACTTCCAGGAGTACTGGCCTCGCCTTGATAAGACAGCGTTCTCCTCGGCGATGGACAAAGACGACCTGATCCCCGTGATATCTGGATGGAAGGACGAGATCATCGCGTTCGCCGTTGAGCAGCTGTCCAAATTCCAGCCACAGGATGACTACCGTGAGCTCCTTGAGTTGACGATTGTCTTCCTGGGAGGCCTTTCCTCCCTGTGGGATCCACTTCCGGTATCCCGGAGCAATCCATCGAGCTCGGTGGATGGCTCGAACCATCTACACCATCAAGATGTGGCCCTTCCGGAAGGAGTTCCCCCTGCAGCAGCGGCAGAGATCATCACAAGGACCATCGCACAGGAAGTTTCTTCATCACGGCCATCTATGTCAAGTACTGATTCCAGATTGCCTCTCCCGCAGCAGCAGCTTCGAGGAACAAGCTGAATCTCCTCCGCGGCTGGCCGACTATCCTGATAAGGATATTATCAAGGCTGCCAGCACGACGTTCAGTCGTCATCATTGGTACCTCTCCGAAGTGCTGGTGGCTTCGGTTTCTTCGACGACGGTGTGGCAGTGGAGGAGAAGAGGCAGATGTTGACAAACCTGAAGGACAGGCTCCGGTCTGAGGAACTCCCCAAACGGATCCCTCCGGTCGTCCACGCAGGGGCGAAAGGGTTGCACGACTTCGTCACCAAGTCAACCCTGAGGTTCTCCGAAATCCTCGAACTCCCAGAAGATTTCTTTGGAGGCGGATCCAACACTGTGGCCGGTCAATGAAGGTACAGGAGGAGCCAGGCTACTACTGTCCTGTCCGTGAAGGTAATCAACAACCTCGCAGAGCGCGGCGTTGCACTCATCCAGGAGTTCAATGCATCTCTCACGCGCAACGAACAGCAGAAGCAGTTCCTTCCGCGAGTCGTTGAGGATCACCGGAAGGCCTTCTCGTCACCAACGAAGTCTGCCGTCAAGCGAACCAGGCAACAATGAGTACCTGAATGTTACGTATAAGTCTTCAATAGAGAGAACTTCAATGCACATTTTTTGTAATCATTATTATCTTAATAAACTATACCACAAAAACGGACTGTTTTTTACACAATCATTGGCGGGGATCGGGCTAATGACCTGTATTGTGAAAAGAAACACATGACAAAGTTTTATCATTTAATTTATCACGTGGACAGTGTACTTCTCATAATACGGCTCCACTTATTTAAAAATATCCCAATAGTAATAAAATGGGTGGGGGTGGGGGTGGGGGTGGGGGTGGGGGTCTTAAAAAAGGAAAGAGTTGCGCTAGTCGGAAATATAATCCGATCCCTCAACTTTTTTGACTATCATTTTTTAGAGGCAATGGCACCTAATGCACGGTTGGTACATTAGTTTCTCCGACTTTAGATTTTTAGAAACACCCATATATATATATATATATATATATATATATATATATATATATATATATACAGGGTGTCCCAGGAGGAAATGTCAAGAATGCACCATTTCACTCTTTGGGTATTTCTAAGTAGAAAGTATTATATCGATATGGGTCTGATTCCCAACCGTTACCGAGATACAGGCCTCTACATTTGGGTAATTAAAACATAATAAAAAGGCGATCTTAGATACTATTTAATGACACTTGTGGTTTACAAAAAGTACAAACATACAATACACTATTGCAGAATGGTTTCAAAGTGACCCCCTCCTCCTTCAATGCACGCGGCGAGCCTCTGATCCATCGAGTCTTGCCAAGGAAAATGCAGAAGTTCATTTCTGAGGTTTGTGAACGCATCCAGCCAGCATGGCACCTCCACATTTGCAGAGTACACAACACACCCTGAAAAGAAACGTGACTCAGTGAGCAGGTGTTAAGACGTACCTAAATAAATAATGTGAGGATCTGCACAGTTGCCAATGTATCATTAAATGTCATTGAATATTATCTAAGATCGGCTTTTTATTGTGTTTTAGTTACCCAAATGTAGAGGCCTGTATCTCGGTAACGGTTGGGAATCAGGCACATGTCGATATAATACTTTCTACTTTGCACCATTTGACTCTGAGTATTTCTTTCTTGACATTTCCTCCTGGGACACCCTGTATATATATATACATATATACTGTATATTAGGAGGGGGCGACAAGCTTGACCTTCGTGAAATGAGGAATTTGCACGGAACATTTGAAAATCAACAAGGAAAAAAAAGGTTTGTATCATTTACCTATTCATTTCATGTTTTAATTGTGAAAGTCATCCCATATATATATATATATATATATATATATATATATATATATATATATATATATACATATATATCGGTACATTATTACATTTAAACTGCAAACACGCAGTATAATTAACGTAAAGAACGACGCTTGTATAGGAGAATATTCCGCGCAAGATGAGAACGAAACAAATGAAAAATGAGGTAACCACCCGGGAATCGAACCCGGGATCTTCCGATTGACGGTCAGATATGATAACCATTACACCACGGGCCTCACTCAATCAAATGCCGTAATTCCTCTACATACGCGCAGAAACCAATGCCCCAAGGGGGCACCTCCCGCATGCCGTACATTATATACATTTAAACTGCAAACACGCAGTATAATTAACGTAAAGAACGACGCTTGTATAGGAGAATATTCCGCGCAAGATGAGAGCGAGAGAACGAAACAAATGAAAAAATGAGGTAACCACCCGGGAATCGAACCCGGGATCTTCCGATTGCCGGTCAGATATGATTTGATTGAGTGAGGCCCGTGGTGTAATGGTTATCATATCTGACCGGCAATCGGAAGATCCCGGGTTCGATTCCGGGGGGTTACCTCATTTTTTTCATTTGTTTCGTTCTCTCGCTCTCATCTTGCGCGGAATATTCTCCTATACAAGCGTCGTTCTTTACGTTAATTATACTGCGTGTTTGCAGTTTAAATATATATATATATATATATATATAATATATTTATTATTATTATTAATAATAATAATATTACACACAGACCGTGCAAGGAACAAAGATCTCCTGCGAAAGCTACCGTATTTCCCGGCGTATAACGCACACCCTAATTTTGAAGAGAAAATTTAGGAAAATAAAAATTTAGGAAACAATATACCTCCTACCTCACTTCATATGTACAATTTTAACGCAGGGTGATTTTTGGAGTATTTTGGGGGGGAAAAAAGTGCGTGTTATACGCCGGGAAATGCGATAAATCCACTATAGTTCGAATAAGTAATGGTAAGTGACAAATACTATAGTTTCTTTTGCATGATGTTAGCCTGACGTGGGTAACGGGTCACTCGCAAAGAGGTCCCAAAATATAGCTTCCTCACCAGCTATCTGCGAAGCAGATAGGTTCCAGCTTTGGGGCAGGATCTAGGGTTTACAGCTAGACCTAACCTACTATATTCAGAACCGCAGTATACGCAAGAAACTCGTTGCATTCACGTTGGATTTAATACATCAAAGAAATAGGTGTAACTACTATATTTTCAGCCAAAACCAAAACTTAAACCTCAACTGGTAGAATTGAGCGTCCACTTTTTAAAGCACTTAACATGTCCGTTTTATGATGGGATTGAACTCAGAATGGTCCCCTGAGATCTTTTATGTTACACACATACCGTGCCTGGAACAAGGAACTCTTCTGGGAAAATTAAATCCACTATGTTAAGTGCTTCAAAAAGTGGACGCTCAATTCTGCCAGTTGAGGTTTAAGTTTTGGTTTTTGGCTGAAAATATAGTAGTTACCCCTTTTCCTTTGATGTATTCAATCCGACGTGAATGCAACGAGTTTCTTGCGTATATTGAGGTTCTGAATATAGTAGGCTAGGTGTAGCTGTAAACCCTAGATCCTGTCCCAAAGCTGGATCTTATCTGGTTCGCAGATAGCTGGTGAGGGAAGCTATATTATGGGGTCTCTTTGCCAGTGACCGATGCCTACGTCGGGCTAACATCATGACAAAAAAACTATAGTATTTGTCATTTACCATTACTTATTCGAACTAATGGATTTAATTTTCCCAGAAGAGTTCCTTGTTCCATGCACGGTCTGTGTGTAACATAAAAGATCTCATGGGACCATTCTGAGTTCATATATATATATATATATATATATATATATTATATATATTATATATATATATATCGTAAAGAACGACGCTTTGTATAGGAGACTTATCCGCGCAAGATGAGAGCGAAAGAACGAAACAATTGAAAAAATGAGGTACCCACCCGGGAATCGAACCCGGGATCTTCCGATTGCCGGTCAGACATGCTAACCACTACACCAGAGGCCTATGGTGTAGTGGTCAGCATGTCTGACCGGCAATCGGAAGATCCCGGGTTCGATTCCCGGGTGGGTACCTCATTTTTTCAATTGTTTCGTTCTTTCGCTCTCATCTTGCGCGGATAAGTCTCCTATACAAAGCGTCGTTCTTTACGTTAATTATACTGCGTGTTTGCAGTTATAATAATATATATATATATATATACCTTTCAACCTCTCGAGTGTTTCGTGCGATGATTCCTCATTTCTTGAAGGTCAAGCTTGTCGCCCCTCCTCGCAATAAATATATATATATATATATATATAAAGGACTTTGCAGATATATACACCACATTACATACATCACCCTTCTACTCAACACCATCCACCAATAATACATCAACCACAGTGGTATCAAGGGCCGCAACCCCACTACTCCAAATGCAGCGGCCCAACCAATAACACCAAACAGGAACCTACATTGACCAGGGAACGACCAGTATATAGAAAACCAAATACGGGGCTTAGAAACCCTGTAAATGTACTATACGCAAATATACAAGGCCTCTATACTGACCATACAGACTGCAAATTATAGTACGTACAAAATTTAGCAACAAAAACCAGCATAGATATCATATGCCTAATGGAAACGCACAAATATGAAAAAGGCTGTAAAAACTGGATCGAAAATACTGAAATAGCAATGCTGGCCTACAACATTACGGTACATAAGGTGATCAGATTTTCTGGAGTTAAAAGCGGGACATTACTTGAATAATGAATAGAAAATATTGCGCTCGCTTACATCCAATAGCCTACTGGTAGAAAATAGGTTGTAACAAAATTAGATTTACTGAATGCACAAACCTTTTAATTATCGTACTTTTCACATGTATTTGCTTTACGGCAGCAAAAGTTCCTTGAAGTCATATTGCTTACAGGTAGTAATTTTGATAAAGCGGGACATTTAAGTTCATCATCTCCCAAAGCGGGACATTTCCGCGTCCCCTAAAGTTTCCAGGGGACAGCGGGACAGTCCCGGCGAAATCGGGACGTCTGGTCTGGGCAGATAGAGTGGCTAGACGAGGGGGAGGGTGTTGTATCTACGTGAAAAACATATACACATGTGTGATGAAGGTAAGCAAATCAAACAGCACAGTCGAAATTATTATTTTTTAAGTAAAAGAACTGAACCTAATCGTTATGGACGTCTACAGACCACCAAACATTATAAGTTAATTCCAATTTGCCACAAATGAAATAGAAAATATGTTAAAATCACTTGAAACACCATCGACAAATATTCTAGTTTGTGGAGATTTTAATTCCCCATTCATAACATGAAAGAAAAATGACGGTCATATATGTTGAAGTTCCATGGCAACATTACAAAAGATAAGAGTCCAAGCAATAATGCTATTAGATATGATAGAACATTACGTCATTACCCAGGAAATCTGTGAAGCCACTAGGAAAGAGAACGTTTTGTATTTAATTTTGACAAATAACAATTAGATAATAATAAATAAAAAGGTAACGCACACAAATTTCTCTGACCATAACCTAATCAATATATAACTGAAGTTAGCACCCAGAGGTCCGAAAACGCATCCCAGAGAGTCAGAAGGAATATTTGAAGGCTTAAACATAAATTCAAAGAAAGTAAATTGGGAATTGCACTTACGAGAAGACTCCAGAACAAATACTATGTATAATGGAGACTGAAACCAAACCTATATTACTGAAGCATGTTCCAGAGAGACAAAAGGAAACGTAGCAAGCTCGAGAGAAAAATCAGGACACTCTTTAGACAACGGACGCAAACGTAAAACATCACAGATGCAGAACTGATGCAAGGAGACTCAAACTAGAGAGGAAACTAGGCGAAATAGAAATGGACCTAAAGCAAACATTCATACATAAGACAAACGAGGAGAAAAACAAGGTAGCAGAAAACAAAAAATAACCTAAAACACCAACACGTTTGCGAAAAGGAAAATGTAGTGTAAAGAGAGTATTGGTCCGTTGATAGACGGGGAGGCTAAACACACAAATAACCCTCCAAAAAATGAGCAAACTGTTTAAGGAACAATTTAACTCTGTGTTTAGCACCCTTAAGTCCGAGATGAAAGTAGAAAACACAGACGAATTTTTCGACATTGATACAAACCAGCCAAGAACAAATTCTGGCACAAACCTATCAATAGACTTAGAGTTCTCAGAGAATGTAATTAAGGCTCTATCACACATGCGAGACAATTCGGCACCAGGGCCAGACACATGGAGTGCCACATTTCTGAAGAAATGTAAAGAGAGTATTGCCAAATCGCTATGCTTACTATGGAGGAAGTCACTCGACACAGGACAAATTCCACTGCCATTAAAGGACGCAAACATTGCTCCCTTATTTAAAAGTGATAACAGAGCAGTGCCCAAGAATTATCGGCCAGTAGCTCTCACCTCCCACCTTATAAAGTGCTTTTGAACGTATAATTCGAGGCAAAACTACGTACCTACCTACAAGAAAAGAACTTGTACAACCCAAACCAACATGGCTTCAAGGCTGGAAGATCATGCTTATCACAACTATTAGACAACCAGGAGAAATATTGGAAACACTGTCGAGGACAAAACATAACGTAATATATACTGACTTTGCTAAAGTCTTCGATAAATGTGACCATGGAATTATAGCACACAAACTTAAGAATATAGGAATTATTGGAAAGTTAGGAAGATGGATATTTAATTCCAGACGCAAAGAACACAGAGTGGTAGTAAATGGAGTCAAATTGGAAGTCTCGGAATTGGGTAGATGATGATAATATGAAGTTCAACGAAGAAAAATTCAAACTTCTAAGATATGGTAATAGCAAGGAACTACAGAATAAAGGATACAAAACTCTGCAAGCCAGACAGATAGCACCAAATACACAAGTCAGGGATCTTGAAGTAATAATGTCCTCAGATGCAGAATTCAAAGTTATATATATATATATATATATATATATATATACATTCAACTGCAAAGAACACGCAGTATAAATAACGTAAAGAACGACGCTTGTATAGGAGATATTCCGCGCAAGACGAGAAAGAGAAAACAACAAATGAAAAAATGAAGTACCACCTGGGAATCGAACCCGGGATCTTCCGATTGCCGGTCAGACGCGATACCACTACACCATGGTCTTCACTCTTCCAAATGCCGTAATTCCTCTACATACTCGCAGAAACCAATGCCCCAAGGGGAACCTCCCGCATGCCGTAACATTATATACATTCAACTGCAAAGAACACGCAGTATAAATAACGTAAAGAACGACGCTTGTATAGGAGATATTCCGCGCAAGACGAGAAAGAGAAAACAACAAATGAAAAAATGAAGTACCACCTGGAATCGAACCCGGGATCTTCCGATTGCGGTCAGACGCGATCCCGGGTTCGATTCCCAGGTGGTACTTCATTTTTTCATTTGTTGTTTTCTCTTTCTCGTCTTGCGCGGAATATCTCCTATACAAGCGTCGTTCTTTACGTATTTATACTGCGTGTTCTTTGCAGTTGAATGTATATAATGTTACGGCATGCGGGGTGCCCCCTTGGGGCATTGGTTTCTGCGAGTATGTAGAGAATTACGGCATTTGGAAGAGTGAAGACCATGGTGTAGTGTATCGCGTCTGACCGGCAATCGGAAGATCCCGGGTTCGATTCCCAGGTGGTACTTCATTTTTTCATTGTTGTTTTCTCTTCTCGTCTTGCGCGGAATATCTCCTATACAAGCGTCGTTCTTTACGATATATATATATATATATATTATATATATATATACATAATATATACCGGTATATATATTATATATATCTATATTATAATTAAGAAATAGACCTCAGAGCTCCCTGCCTCCTTCAAGGTATCCACTTTCCCTCTTTGCATTCCTTAAGGAAAACTTGCATAAGGTTAACCTACCCTTTCCCCAACCCTCCGGACATTCCCCAAAGATGGGTTATATAAGTTGAGACGGAGTGGGAAAATGTTCGGAAGGTTCCTGACGTTAATCCAGGACCAGGGTGGCGTAGTATCGCGATACATTTTCTGTATCTGTATCGCGATACATTTTTTATTATTTGTATCGTATCGGAAGATACGATACAAATAAGTATCGTAACGCGATACTTTATCATAGACTCAGTCAGTGATCTTTCCCCTCCCTCCCGAAAAATTGAGACTGAGAAACAAATCTCGTCAAGCATTATCTAATTATTTAGCGAATAATTCATCAAACATTCAACAATTACGCCTGTATCCTTTGATAAAAGAACTGTTCATAAAATACAACACTTACACTAAGTCGCAAAGTAATTCACTTGTTTCATAATATACAGTATAATATATATATATATATATATATATATATATATATATATATGTATATATATATATGTATATATATATATAATGTGTGTGTGTGTGTGTATCGTATCGTATCGTATCGCATCGCGATACATATATTATTCATATATCTAGTATCGTAACGAGATGCATTTTTGCCAATGTATCGAGTATCGTATTGAGTTACTTTTTTTTGCCCCGGTACACCACCCTGATCAGGACTGTCAAGGGGAATTTAATACTTCCAGAAGTTATTTGATCACTTTGACCACACTTAAAAAATATAGACAAAAAAATTGCTGGATTGCCTCGTAATATCAGTGTTAAAATATAATCTCTCTTCTTTTTTATTAAAAATTAAATTTGTTTTACCGAAATTTTTTTAACCAATAGGCTAATAAATTAAGGGTTTTCGGTTCGTTTCCGTGGTTTAGAAAGGTGCGAAACAAATTAACAAAGGCGAGGTTTTTTTTTTTATACAGGGTTTGGAAAAAAAAAGTATCGCCCGCCAAAAATCATCAGGAATACTTATAGTATTAGTGCAGCGGGAGAGAAGATAAGCTACAAAATCGGAGAAATACGTTTGCTGTGAAAAGACAGCTTTACTTTCCCTCTATCGGTCTATCACTCCAATTTAATTGGCAGATATCCCATTTTTCAAACAGAAAACGCATTCGCCGATTTGTCACTTATCCTTCTCTCGCTGCACTACTCGTATATATTATTTGAGTAGAGTATGTAACTGAATTTTCCCCAAATTCAGCAGAAAAATTTTGTTTTTGCCTTTTATATATTCACTTTTTAAAATTTATTTTTATCAGTTCTATAGCCAGCGTATAAATGTTTTTTGTTTATATGATTGATAGAGAAATTATTTCATTATCATTTTTTTATCATCCTGAAACTTTCCATCACCTTTTATAGATTTTTCCGCCTCGCGACAACGCGCGAGGAAACTGGGAAATTCTTCCCTAAACCTTCTAAATGAAGCCTAGTAAAACTATTCCCCCGTGATTAGATCCACGAATTTGGAAGAATGTTTACCCTTGGTCTCTAGGCCCCTTCGAGGACCTAGATTATGTAAACTTGTCTGCTGAGCTGAATACTCCATTCACGTTTCGTTTTTAATGTGGTTCGCCCGAAGTTAATTAGTTCATAACTCAGCCTAATTCATAGGGTCTACATTTTAGTCGTTGGGGTAGGGTTCCAGGCATATAATTATGTAGGCATAACTACTTAGCATGGCCTACTTAGGGTGAGTGTCTTCAAACATGAGGCCTGACCTGAGCCTAAACTTTACAGTCTAACAAACACAACTCGTTATTGTTTATATTTTACATCTCCGACCAAATAAATTTGGAGGGGCCATTCTGGATTGCGCTTGTCCGTTCGTCCGTCTCTTCGTCACACTTTCGTGCTGGGCTAAATCTTTTGAACAACACGACATAAATTGATGAAACCACACGCCCATATGGATCATGGTGAGGCGTGTCATGAGCAAGAATCAGGTTCCTGTTTCAAAGGTCAAGGTCACAAATAGAGGATCTTTTCCGTTTGACCGCCGCCATTGAAACATAAGAGGTGAGTGCCCCAGCCTTCTTTACTTAGCCTTTAAGGCTAACTAACGAAAATATCACGACCTAACCTAACCAATCGTTAGGTCAACTGTACGACCTTGACGATTGGTTAGTTAGGTCGTGATATTTTGTTAGTTAGCCTTATAAAGCTAACTAAAGAAGGCTGGAGTTTAATATTTCAATGGCGGCAGTCAAACGGAAAGATCCCAAATAGAAAAAAAATCAAATGGCGGTACGTGCCATATTTTTTTTACTACTAAACATAAGTAATGAAACTACTTCACACACGTATGGATCATCGCAAGACGATGTGTCGCAAGCAAGACTGGTTCTTGTACCAAAGGTCAAGGTCACAAATATAGGAGGGGACATTGATGTTTTTGACATAGTTCTTGTTTAATAATGGTTTGATAGTCGTTACTTTGATCAGAATATCATTAAAATCTCATTAAAATTTTATTTAGTTATGTGTAGGCCTAACCTTTGGACCTATTAACTTTTTTTGTCTGCAGCTGCTGTAGGATAAAGTGTAATAGCACAAAAATGTTTATTTTAGGATGTTATGTCCCCAACAAATAAATTTGAAAGGGCCATACTAGATTGGGCTAATATTAAGTTAACGGGACTAGATTACGTTAGGTTAAGTGCAAGTTTAAGTTTGGTTAGTTATTTCCCACGTAATCAATTTCGGCCAATCAGGATCTTTGTAATAAATTTCAACTTTGTCGAAAACACTGGTCTCTGAATCTTAACATTATCGTAGATTACACTTGTCTGTCTGTCTTCGTTTATTCTTCACAATTTCGTGTGCGCACTGCTCAACATAAATTGATGAAACTTCATACGAGGTATCATCACGAGACAGTGTATCATGAGCAAGAATCGGGTCCTTGCATCAGAGATCAAGGTTATGAAGAGGTCAAAGGTCAAACGGAGGTCCGCCAAAACTTTTGAACTACTGACCATAATTTGATGAAACTTCATACACACACACGTTCCACCACAAGACGGTGTCACGAGCAAGAATCGGTTTTTGCGTCGGAGGTTACAAATATAGGCTGGGACACTGTGTTCTTCTGAGTAGTTCTTCTTAAAAAGTCTCTAATCGATAGTGAACTTACTATGACCAAGTTTGCTTATATTGTAGGTAGGTTAGGTTAGAGTTTGAGACTCCAGGAGGAACCACTGAGTAGGCCCTAGCCTACGCAAAATTTTTTTTCAAGGTTGGGATAGCCTACGCAGAAATTTTTTTTCTTGCATAAAATTTTCAGTTGCAAGAAATGCAGGCCTGTACTTAAAATTAACCCTTGGTTTATTTTTATTATATAAACCACTGACTTGGCCTGCATAGAGCCTAACGATACTTTGTGAAGAAAATCTTAACTTAAGCTTAAATAAAATATTCATTATGTAAATTTAGACTTTGAAGAGGCCTAGGGAATAAGGAAAAATCGGCCACAAAATTCGATTGTTGTTTAGTGCAATTAGGCTTGCCAACTTTCTGAAATACAATTCCGGGAGATGATATATATATACAGGCCATAAAGGGGGGTGGGGGCGAGCCGATCCAGTGGCGGGTTCGGGGAGGGGGTCGCTGTAAGCCCCCGAGAAATTTTTTAAATATAACCAATTTCAAGGGCATTTGAGGCCATATGCAGGGGTATAAATACAATTCTAAGGTCAATTAAGTCAGTCGACTCCCCTGTATATATATATATATATATATATATATATATATATAAAATGTTATTCATATCAGTAGTAAAAAAAAACCAGATTATTTAAAGGCTAATAATATACAAATGATAAGGTGATACCAAATTATGTATTTAAAGAAAACTTCTCAAATTGTAAGATATCCGGGAGATTAGGATAACGTTCCGGGAGCCGGGAGAACACACGCGATTCCGGGTCTCCCGGCGAATCGGGAGGGTTGGCAAGGCCAAGTGCGATGAGGTAAAAAAATTGCAGATTATGTTCCTTTCACACAAACTAGGAATTTCTTTTTCCACGACCAAGTACTGCATACAAAATGGAATTTCACTAACTTTAATTTAGGCTTGTGTAGAACTTGCAGGATATATATATATATATTATATATATATATATATATATATATATATATATATATAATATATATAATATATATATATATATGAGATAAATTTCACAATGAAACACGTGAAATGAATGAATGATGCAATCCACAAGGAAAAAGTAAAACGATTCCAAGGCCTTTCGTGTATTCAGAGTTACACCTCTTCAGGGAACGACGAGGTGTAGCTCTGAATACACGAAAGGCCTTGGAATCATTTTTCTTTTTCCTTGTAGGTTTGCATTATATATATATATATATATATAAAATTAATCATTATATAAAACAAACTAATGATTGTGAAACACACACATATGATTATGATTACGTATAAAATAATACAAGGTTATGTAAAGTAATTTTTTTAGGACACGCAAACGAACTTGTAGTTGTGATGAAAAATTAATTTTGTTGACAGTATACGTACTGTACATTAAATCTTGGTCAGGTAATAGTTATGAAACCCTCCATATTTAGTTAATAGTAAATACAGTACAACAATTAGACAAGAAAAAGTAAAACGCAACGTTATCAGCAGTATTTCCCCGTGCAAGATTGCAGTACGTCATATAAGGAAAAACAAAAGTACGCGCTTAATTAGTATAAGTACATATGAGTAACAGTTATAGAGGATAGGCCTTTGTGAATCCAGTCTTTTGTCTTTTTTCTTCTGTGGCTTCGGGATCGAGGTTGAGAGGTTGTATTTCCGTGTCATGAGGTTTCAACGTTCCATTTGGCATCCGTTGACTATTTTTTTATTTTTGTTCGTTTTTATGGGGGAGAGTTTACTAGGTTAACCTCTTAACGCCTGAAGTTTTTGTAGGGTTAATTTATGAGTGCGTGTATTGGAAACGGTACAAATTCGACCCAGTAGTCCAAAAGAGGTTAACTCGTTTGGTGCGGTAAACAGTCCGGGCTTCAGATCTCCCCAAATGCAAAGAAGAGCTTGTTTTCCCAAATGCGCTCGCCTAGATGAGCCTCGGCATCTTTCCTTTTCTACACTCCTATTTCTTTTCCTGCTTTTCTTCGCTTTCGCTCCTTGCATCTCATTTTTTCTTCCATTCCTCCACTCTTGGTCACTCCACATTAATGTATACACAAATCTTCTTATGCCTTAGTCAAGGAGTAACAAATGCGTTTTAAAATATGACTTAAAGGCTCAAATAAAATCAATAACTATAACGCTTAACGCCAAAACCAAGGTACAAAATTGTAGTGACTAGTGACGAACCTATAGGAGCTTAATGACTCTTTTCTTTATCAAACTGCTTGGTACGAAGTCTTTGTATTGGCTACAGCTGGTGTTCGTTGCTGCATTAGGACTAAATTTGAAACCACGTGACAAAACATTGATGCCTAATAATAATAATAGCCAAGATTTCGTAAGATTAAATCAGAAGTGTTACAGATATCAGAATTTTATGTAATTTATCCTCGTTTTGAAGTTATCATGAGGAAATTCAAGTTATATGCACCGTATTTTCCCAAAATCAAGGTCTCTCGTATTGCTTTATCAATAAAGATAAGAGTTTTTTTAATTCAGCCATTTTGTAAACTAGACTATTGGGGCCCAAATGGAAAGTCACATTATTTTGTAGTTTATGAACGTAGTAGTTGTAGTAAGAGCATTGATACTGAACGCAGCATAAGGTAGTCTAACCGTCTAACCTATAACTGTGCAACAGAAAACATGAAATTATAACAGGGAGGAAAATAAGATAAAGGACACGAAAGGCTGAATAGAAATTATGTAAAAACCACAAAATGAGTGTTAAAAAAAGCAAGAACAAGAACAAGTTCAGTGAGAGATTTATCGATTCATCGTGTGGGGTTTTTCTGAGGAGAATCTTCAACCATGCCATGAACGCAATCACGCCGGCTTGGGGTAGACCCATTTTTGACTCACTATAGAGATAAGATGTAGATAGCCTAATTGTTTTAACGTTCGTTGGCAATTCGGGTCGTTATCATAAAATATTGATTGGTTAACACTGTCTGTGTTAAAATCTAGATTAGCCTAACACGCAGTAGTACACCAACCCGAACCATGAATTTACTCGGGATTAAACAGTGAAGAAGCTGTTTGAGCTTTCCACTTCCTCGGTTTGGGCTGACGTCACAATCTCGACAGGATATTTAATCAGCGACGGTTTGGGGTTAGGTTGAGTTGTTTTATTAGAGAGTAGATAGAATAGCCCCTGAACGAACCAAATGGATTCCCTTGCTTAATTTAGTTAAGGAAGGGGAGTGTTAAAATAGATAAATGCTGATTTTTGTTGCATCATAAGATTTGAGCTTCATAACTTCAGCAAGAGCGAAAATCTGTGCCTTCATACTGTACTATTAATGCTGTATCGTGTCTCTATTGGTTTAGAGTAGTTTATAAGTCACATTAAGTTGTTTGCTTTTATTGTGACACACACACACACCACACACACACACACACACACACACACACTACAGTAAACTATCTTAACACTTCTGAGTTCTGACCCTTGAGGAATTGGTTCCAATTCCAACACTACCTTCCACTGTTCACACTTCAATAGCCTTGACATAGTCTCAATCATGAAAGGAAAAAGATTTGATTTAAAGTCCAATTTTAACAGTAAAAAAAAATTACATCTCGGTAGAAATCTCCAATTCCAATTCCAACTATAAAATCTGGGATTTGATTCCAACCTCAAGATTGTAATAAGTAATTTAAAACTTGGTCTTTGTATATAATACTAAAAATTAAGATTTTATCTCTTCTTCAGTAGAGTGCAATTTGTTTGAAAACATTTTGGTTGCCGCAGTACACACAAGGTTAAGGCCAAAAGTTTAGGCACCAGGGTTGGCAAAAACCCAGCAAAAAACCAGTTGGGTTTTTGCCAACCCTATTAGGCACCCTTCCGATAGTCTATGATTTCGGCGGATAGCTAGTTTACGCACTGTCTATTCTATAGTTAATATATCTACTATATAATGCACTGTCGTCATTTCTTTACTATAAAGTACCATTAAAAGGGTTGGTACAAGAAAGACGGATGAGAAGGGATGTTCATTATAGATCGAATACCCGACTTTGCAAAAGTGTAGGCGCTCCTCCCTTAATCCTTTCTGTCACCACCTTTCGCAGCAATAACCTGGAGCGACCGTTGCCTGTAACGTTATACATGATACGTTTAATGACCAATAATGGACTTTGTTAAATATTGGCTTAAAATTCCAAAGAAAAAATGTCTCTTATGGAAGTGTTTCAATGCTGGTTCAGTTCGATTCAAAATTCACATCAAAACTGCCTGAATTCGATTTCGATTTCAGTGGCTAACCTTTTAACAATTTTTAATTCGAAGCGCATGAAAGTCTTCGATTCACATATTACTTCCGCCCAAAAACCTTCAGTTTGGAGCCATTTCCGATTCCAGAATCGGAATCGTCCATCGGCGCGGTCGACTATCATTCATTCATTCATTCATTCAGTCTCTCTCTCTCTCTCTCTCAAAGAAGGAAAAGAATGAGAGAGAGGATACACGGAAATTGCTCGTTTCCGGCGTAGGGCGTAGTTATTCCATTGTGGACGGAGAACTATTCCTCCGTTTGCTAAGTATATTTGTACTTGTGTGTTACGTTCTATTCTAAGGTTGTGAGGCTTAGATTTTCGTTATCTGTTAGCTAAGTGAGAGTTACCATTGTACAAAGAAAAAGTTCGAGTCTGACGTACAGTTGCCAACTTTCAAATTACTCGAAAGTCGGGGTTTCGGGACGAGACTTTCAGGAACCGTATTGACCCACTTTGCGTTAGTTATAGAAATGAATCGAACCACCCAACATTAGTAAGGTGACACCCCTCATATAGTGGCGAGGAGTTCATAGGAAGTCACCTTATGAAACGGTAAATTGTAGGTCATCTGAAATCGTGATTTATAATTTAGTTGGAGTCACTTTTTGAAGGAGGGAAAATCCTAAATCACTCCTGACGATGTCCCATCCATGACTAACTGATATATGTTCGTGTTGATAATTTTAAGACAGTGATTAGAATTTACAAGTTAGGGAAGGTGCAAATAAGGAAAAATCGGATCACTTTAACATATTGCTTCCCGAATGTTTCGGGAAGCAATATGTTAGTGATCCCTCCTGGGAAGCAATATGTTAAAGTGATCCCTCCTGGGAAGCAATATGTTAAAGTGATCCTCCTGGGAAGCAATATGTTAAAGTGATCCCTCCTGGGAAGCAATATGTTAAAGTGATCCCTCCTGGGAAGCAATATGTTAAAGTGATCCCTCCTGGGAAGCAATATGTTAAAGTGATCCCTCCTGGGAAGCAATATGTTAAAGTGATCCCTCCTGGGAAGCAATATGTTAAAGTGATCCCTCCTGGGAAGCAATATGTTAAAGTGATCCCTCCTGGGAAGCAATGTTAAAGTGATCCCTCCTGGGAAGCAATATGTTAAAGTGATCCCTCCTGGGAAGCAATATGTTAAAGTGATCCCTCCTGGGAAGCAATATGTTAAAGTGATCCCTCCTGGGAAGCAATATGTTAAAGTGATCCCTCCTGGGAAGCAATATGTTAAAGTGATCCCTCCTGGGAAGCAATATGTTAAAGTGATCCCTCCTGGGAAGCAATATGTTAAAGTGATCCCTCCTGGGAAGCAATATGTTAAAGTGATCCCTCCTGGGAAGCAATATGTTAAAGTGATCCCTCCTGGGAAGCAATATGTTAAAGTGATCCCTCCTGGGAAGCAATATGTTAAAGTGATCCCTCCTGGGAAGCAATATGTTAAAGTGATCCCTCCTGGGAAGCAATATGTTAAAGTGATCCCTCCTGGGAAGCAATATGTTAAAGTGATCCCTCCTGGGAAGCAATATGTTAAAGTGATCCCTCCTGGAAGCAATATGTTAAAGTGATCCCTCCTGGGAAGCAATATGTTAAAGTGATCCCTCCTGGGAAGCAATATGTTAAAGTGATCCCTCCTGGGAAGCAATATGTTAAAGTGATCCCTCCTGGGAAGCAATATGTTAAAGTGATCCCTCCTGGGAAGCAATATGTTAAAGTGATCCCTCCTGGGAAGCAATATGTTAAAGTGATCCCTCCTGGGAAGCAATATGTTAAAGTGATCCCTCCTGGGAAGCAATATGTTAAAGTGATCCCTCCTGGGAAGCAATATGTTAAAGTGATCCCTCCTGGGAAGCAATATGTTAAAGTGATCCCTCCTGGGAAGCAATATGTTAAAGTGATCCCTCCTGGGAAGCAATATGTTAAAGTGATCCCTCCTGGGAAGCAATATGTTAAAGTGATCCCTCCTGGGAAGCAATATGTTAAAGTGATCCCTCCTGGGAAGCAATATGTTAAAGTGATCCCTCCTGGGAAGCAATATGTTAAAGTGATCCCTCCTGGGAAGCAATATGTTAAAGTGATCCCTCCTGGAAGCAATATGTTAAAGTGATCCCTCCTGGGAAGCAATATGTTAAAGTGATCCCTCCTGGGAAGCAATATGTTAAAGTGATCCCTCCTGGGAAGCAATATGTTAAAGTGATCCCTCCTGGGAAGCAATATGTTAAAGTGATTAACACTGGGAAGCAATATGTTAAAGAGAGGTTCTTGGGAAGCAATATGTTAGTGATCTGAAAATTTATTTTAGAGTTAGCCATTACAGCCTTATAATTACAGTGACAAAGTCACCTAATAGCACTGCAACCTCGTGCTATTAAGTCTGTTTTCTTACCGGCTTGACTTATAATATTTTTAATTATGATAATCGTAATTGCTATAATAGTTAATTATAATAGGCATTATACTTAATAGCTATAACGTGATTATAACACAGGTATGTGTACTGTTAACTTGTGTGTGTGTGTGAGATGAAAGAAATCGGTGAAAAGTGTAAGCCATCAAAATTTGGAAAAATTGACCGCCCGATATTGTTATATCGGAATGCAGGACTTCATCCTCGAATTCAGGATGATGTCAAAGAATGAGAACAGTTGGTACTCTTATTTTGAAGCGTAATATATATATATATATATATATTACACCGTAGAAGTTTTGTGGGTACTTACGTATTATCGGACTACCAAACTGTTTATCATGTATTTTTGCTCGTCATTTTCGTTTAAACTAACGAAAATATCACAACTTAACCTAACCAATCATCAAGGGCATTCAGTTGACCTAACCGGGCATTCAGTTGACCTAACCGGGCATTCAGGTTAATTGAATGCCCGGTTAGGTCAACTGTACGCCCTTGATGATTGGTTAGGTTAAATTGTATATTTTCGTTAGTTTAAACGAAAATGACGAGAGCAAAAATACATAATAAACAGTTTGGTAGTCCCGATATAATACGTAAGTACCGTTTTGTGCGTTGGTCTGTCTTCACACGAAAGTGAATATGGTGTATATATATATAATGGGTACTTACGTATTATCGGGACTACCAAACTGTTTATTATGTATTTTTGCTCTCGTCATTTTCGTTTAAACTAACGAAAATATCACAATTTAACCTAACCAATCAAGGGCGTACAGTTGACCTAACCGGGCATTTTTGGATAATCTCTAGGAGCGCTCCATTTTTCAATATTAAACATACACTCATAAAACATATACCATTTGAAAGCTCACATTTTTCCGAGTCTAAAAATGTAGTAATCCAAAAGTATGAATAGCAAATAAAAAGTAACTAGATTTAATCAATCGTTTGACGCATGACGTCATTAACTATATTATAAAGGTTGGCTAAGTTATAAATCTTCAGTCTGTGTTGTAAGATGGTATTTTTGGTAATTCCTAACCTAACATGAATATGTTATTACATTATCATTTGTATAATTTAGGTCTCGGGGGTACGGGGGCAGAGCCCCCGTAAAGATCACGCATCCCAAATTGATCGGTATAGGGTTTTATATTTAAACCTAGTTACTTTTTATTTGCTATTGATACTTTTGGATTATTACATTTTTAGACTCAGAAAAATGTGAGCTTTCAAATGGAATATGTTTTATGAGTGTATGTTTAATATTGAAAAATGGAGCGCAACTAGAGATTTACCTCCGTTTTATTCTCTCATCCTTAATTTGGCCGAAATGCGACAGTGAGTGCCTAATACGAAAAGATCAGAAGATATTTAGGTGAAATAACCAATATTAACCGATTAGGGCAATTGAACGCCCTTGATGATTGGTTAGGTTAAGTTGTGATATTTTCGTTAATTTAAACGAAAATGACGTTTGGTAGTCCCGATAATACATAAGTACCATATAATGTTATGTGTAAGCGGTGAAATTGCGTATTTCATGCATGAAATAAGCAATAACTTTGCTTATTTCATGAAATACGCGATTTCGCTCTGCCAGTTTCATGAAATAGGCAGAAGAAAACAGAGTTCACCTGTCAGGTTATTTTGCTTTAAATATAGTTTGCAACTAACCTATTCTGATGCGTTTTTACACGTATGACGTGGTTGGCACGAGCTGTCACAAAGGTTTCCAGCTTTTAGACGGGAACATCTTTTGGTCAGACAGCTGATTATGAAATGCTTGATATTTTGCAATGATAGTTTAGTTTAAATTGGCAAAAACTCCATTCTGAGATTTCTCAAGAACAGGACAACATCTAAACAATAAATTTTTGGGGATCTTTTCCGTTTGACTGCCGCCATTGAAACATAGCCTTCTTTAGTTAGCTTTATAAGGCTAACTAACAAAAATATCACGACCTAACCTAACCAATCGTCAAGGTCGTACAGTTGACCTAACGATTGGTTAGGTTAGGTCGTGATATTTTCGTTAGTTAGCCTTATAAGGTTAAGTAAAGAAGGCTGGGGGCACTCACCTCTTATGTTTCAATGGCGGCAGTCAAACGGAAAAGATCCATTTTTGGTGCTACTATAGCGTGATTCCTACCTCGATTCGGCGGTCTACCTTTTAATTATAGCTTCTTACCTTATTTACTAATTGCTTGTTTACATTCCAATGTCCATCGCCCTTGACGATTGGTTAGGTTTAGTCATGATATTTTCGTTAGTTTTAACGAAAATATCGTGACTAAACCTAACCAATCGTAGGTAGACCACATACTATAGTAGCACCGAAACTATTTTTTTAAATAAATAAAATTGAATAATAAATAGCATTTTATATTTATTATATTTTTTTATACCTTGGATAGGAATCACACTCTACAGTACTGTAGTTTCGAACCAAAACGGGTAGGAATCACGCTATAGTAGCACCAAATTTTTTTTGTCTCTGATAAAACAAACTTTTTAGGGATTCACGCACTGTTGTGAATCTTTAATAGAAAGGAGTAGCTATATGCGCACGGCTGCTTAAGCATTTCATAACAACCTAATCTAACCAAACCTAACCACACCTAACTTAACCTAACTGTCGAACCAGCTGTCTGACCAAAAGATGCTCCTGTCTAAAAGCTGGAAATCTTCGTAACAGCTCGTGCCACCCACGCCATACGTGCGAAAACACATCAAAATAGGTTAGGTACTTGCCTGTAGATTTTGCTTTAAGTATATATTTTGCAGCTGGCAATTGAACTCTGTTTTTCTTCTGGCTATTTCATGAAATTGGCAGAGTGAAATTGCATATTTCATGAAATAAGCAATAATTTTGCTTATTTCATGAATTTGGCAAATGGACTACCACTTTCATGAAATAAGCAATATTTTGCTTATTTCTTCACCCTCATATCTTCCCTCTACCATATTTTTTCAGCAGACTTTCTCCTCGCAATACAGTTATGTCCTATCCAGTTCTTTTGCCTTTGCAAAGTTCTGAGCGCGTTACTTTGAGTAAACTCCTTCCCTCTTTCACCTTACGCTACGTAAAACTCCTTTGTAAGAATACAGAAGGCGAAAATGACTACCGTAGTCAAAGTTCTCGATTCACGATGACCAACAAGTCCGTGACTATTTCTTACCAGAAGCGACGTGTGTAAAGTATTTATATTGATCTGTAAGATTTTATCAAAGCACTTCAGATAACGTTTATCTGTGAAGAAAGAGGTCACGCAGGTGCGTCAAGTACGATGAAGTTCAAGAGTCAAAGGTTCGAGCGAAAAACCCACTATTAGTAAAGGTGTTGCAATGTTCACTGGCATGATTAAAATAAAGTTTTCATTCAGGGCTGTGAACAGTCGGTAACATTTCAAGAAATGTATAATAGCAAGCCCAGTTTAAAAGGTCTAACTGTTACTGGGCCAAGCTTCAATGAATAATAAAAGCTATTTGGATAACCTGCCTCAAATTTGCATCTGGTCATTGTAAATCTTGCATTTTCCTCGTTACTCGTGTGATCCGAGCAGTAGCGCAGGCAAGGGGAGTGCCCAGGGGCAAGATGGGCTTCTGAATCCGCCCTTGACACACACGTGTGTGTGTGTGTATATCAGTGCTGTTGGTAACGATCGCTAGCTTGGGCCCCCCCACCCTTTACAAAATCCTGGCTGCGCTCCTGGATCTGAACCAAGATCAAAATGAACTAATAATTTGTCAGGTTTTACATTTTCATTGTCATAAACTCGTATTAAGTAAAATCATTGAGCGCATTAAGTATTTTACTATTTTAATTTTTCTGAAGATTAGGGGCCTACGCGAGTAACAGATCTCTCAAAATCTACTTACTGCGCAAATTACTTTAAAAATTGAAGATAACGAATATTTTTTCAGTTTTGGGGTTTTGTTTTATTTATTTTAAAATTTTTTCTAGCACTGAAGTTACGAATAAAGTCTGTCAAAAACTAATACGCGTTCTTCTAATTTGCCTATTTAATAAACGTATTACTAAATGTGAAAGTTGGGTCCAAATTTTTTCAAACAGTGAATGAAGGTAACGTTTTTGGTTACCTTTAAATTTTCCTCTCGTTTATATTAAGTTTTTTCCGGATGTGAAAATTTTTTTTTTTACTAAACATTTTAATTGTGATTTTGTATGTACGCCATTTTTCATATAAAATTATTGCCATTTTAGTAGAGATTTTTTTTTTTTATTTCGCTGTTGGGGTTCTGAAGAGTAAAGCATATTCAAATAGGAATATAGAGTAGGCCTGTAGGCCTATACTCTTCTAATTGCTACATTTAATCATAGTACGTGTAACTGTGTTCTACTTTGGGAGTTAAAATGAACACTAATAGTTTATTCCTTAAACTGGCAGCATGTTAATCATACGTAGGTATATAGCCATTAAACGGATCGTTAGTCACTCAAACTTGAAATTTATGTAAGCCCTTTACGTTTACGGCTTTACGTGTGCTGGTCTGTTACCTAACTTCATATTTGTTCATGATTTTCAATAAGTTGTCAATGCAGAATACAGATTACAATAACGTGTTATAGCTTTTATATATATATATATATATATAAAAGGTAATCTCCTGCTTAAAAAAAAAGTGTAACGCAGACTCGAGAGAACGTGTAACCTCCGTGGGAAGAAAGAATTTCCATTACTGGTACTTTATTCACACGGATGACACGCAGAGAATCGGGAGAAAACCGAAACTAGGAAGCACTAATTGATTCCTTTGTGTGCAAACGCAAGAATCAAAATTAGATGAATGCATCAATTCAATTGCCGCACACTTTCAGCTTGTAGTTGTGTAATACAGTAATATATATATATACAGGGTGTACCATAAGTCAGGTCTCGTAGGAAAGTTTATTTTAAATTAAGTTTGCAAAAATAATACATTAAAACTAAAATGTTCAAATTGGTCTTGTGAGGAGTGTAACTCACTTCGATATTAACTATTGCGTGTTATTCTACATGCAACAAAGAAAAGGTTCCAAAACAAGACATCAATCTGAACATTTGTTTTACTTGTGATGTATTCCTTTTGTAAATTTAATTTAAAATAAATTTTCCTAGGAGACCGGACTTATGGGACACCCTGTGTATGTGTACACACACACCACACACGAGGGCGGTCAGAAAATAAGTTTACACTGCGTATAATTTCGTAACTAAAGGACCTACATTGATTACACTGACCAACAAAAAAATTTTTTTGCTGGTGATTTAATTCTAAGACCTGTTTCTGGATAATATTGATGTGCTTATTTCAAAAATCACCTTAGATTTTGTCCATCACATCAGGTTTTTGTGCAATGCAATATGCCTATTTTGGGTGATCCATGAAGGGCACTTATCAAAATTGATGATTTTTGAGACCTGTTAACAGCTGTTTTGCTGTTAAAATTTTATGTGTGGAATACGCAAATCTGTGCATTAAATCTAAAGGTCATGTACAACATATTAAAATCTTGGGTATCTGTGATTTCCCCAGGTGTGAGCGTGACGTCATGATCATGGATTCATTTTTTGCTTATTTAAACACTTTTAATCACTGTGTGTCAATATTACCATTGTATATTAAAGTTCACTCCCTGCACAAGTGTTTACTTTTCCATGCTGATTCTGAGTATGTAAAAACTTATTTTTTGAAAAGAAAAAAAATTGGGCATAACCCTGCCAAAATGCGATATCTCCGTATTTGATTGCTCGAAAACCTGACGTGATAGGCAAAAACTAAGGTGATTTTTGAAATCAGCACACCAAAGTTACCTAAAAACAGGTGTTAGAATTAAATCAGCAAAATTGGTGTTGGGCAGTGTTATGTATCAAGTGAATTCATTAATCATTGTTGGCAACACTGCACGTCGATTCGGCTGCCATCTACCATACATTGGTTATACGAGTTGGTTGAACATGGCGGCTCGACTGGAACAGTGCCCTGTCATTTCTGCAACGATATTCCGAGTCTGTTAGTGGTCAAGAATTTCTCGAGCGCCTTGTCACAGGAGACGAGACATGGGTCATCATCGTATTCCGGAAACAAAACGTGCCAGCATGGAATGGAAACACCTTGGGTCCCCGCGACCAAAGAAGTTCAAGATTGTGAGGTCCGCTGGCAAAGTGATGGTTACCATTTTTTGGGACCACAAAGGCGTTTTGCTCGCAGACTTCATACAAAAAGGTACAACAATTAATACAGTTGCGTATTGTTCAACACTGGAACGTTTATGAGCGGCCATTAAACGTAAACATCCTGGATTGCTCCGTAGGGCAGGGCACTGTTCCAGTCGAGCAGCCATGTTCAACGAATCAACTGACTCCTGTAACCAATGTACGGTAGATGGCAGCCGAATTGACGTGCAGTGTTGCCAACAATGATTAACGAATTCACCTGATACAAACATAATTAATGTAGGTCCTTTAGTTACGAAATTATACGTCATGTAACTTATTTTCTTACCGCCCCTCGTACACACACACACACACACACACACACACACACCACACACACACACACACACCAGTATCTGTTTAAGCAAAGTTTCGCGTGAAATTCCCGTTAAGTACATTTAGTTAACCTGATTGGAGAACCGGGAAATAAGGTGCAATAAAGAAAACTGCGAAGTCACGGCAATCCCCCTTGCCATAAGGGATTCTCCAGTCAAGAAACTTTTCCAAGAAAGGATCGTGGCCACTTTTGGTGCGTGATGAGGGATCCTCATCAAACTTCGCTCTAAACTTCAAAAGAAAAGTGAAGAGGTTGCGTATAGTGTATATACCTATAATTTTGCAAAAAATTGGGGAAAACGTAGTTTGATTTCCTTCTCAGCATCAGTAGGCCTTAGGCTTTTTATGACACACTCGACTGCCGCCTGATCACAAACATTTTTTTTAAGTTTAATATAATGTTTTGGGCTTAGGTTGAATCCCCGCCCTCTCGTTAAAAAATGGCTGAAGAAACGGAAACATTTTCCCACCTTTTTTTATTTAACCTTCAAATGGATAAATAGAAAATAAATGCAATAAGAGTATAGGAGTCTATTAATGTTTGAATCCTAAAATACGACGGACATAGAAAATTTACTTCAAATGAAATGTGTAGAGTTATTTTATTTTAGAATTTTACCATTTGAGCGCGCTGCTAAAATGAAACTCTAGTATTAACCCTGGAATGCGTAGTGGGATCCATTTGGACCCCACACGCTACGATGATTGATTCGCCTATACCATGGGTCGGGGAACTTTTTTGGGTATTACCCAAAAATCTATTTGACTAAAATGAAATTACCCCCAGACTTCAAAGTAAACAAAAACAAGCCAATTGCTCTTAAAATTGTTGCATATGGTCTCTCTCATACCGCACGCATTACCCCCAAAATCTTTAAATGTACCCCATTTGGGGTAATTTACCCCTGTTCGCCGACCACTGGCCTATGCAGTCTAGGGTTAAAAAACCTTGTGTATGGTAGTAAAATAATACAGTAGGCTTAGAGTTAAGTTTGTACACACACACACACACACACACACACACACACACACACAGGTGGGTAAAGTACTTTCATTTGTTACTTAAGTTAAAGTCCAAGTAATATTTAAAAAATGTACTTAAGTAAAAGTACACGTTATCAAAATACTTAAGTTGAAGTACAAAAGTAAGTGTTTTATAATGTACTTAAGTACTGAACAGTAAGAAATACTATTTCAAAAATGAAATAAAATACACTAAAAATATAAAATAAACATTATGGCAAACAGATTTCATTAGGATACAGAATTAGGATTATTATAAGTGGGAATTATTATATTAAGAACTATAATGTATTATCTAATAATTTATTATAATAAGTAGGCATTATGTACAAAATTTCTTATTGACTTTCAACAACAGCTGATTTTCAAAGCTTTTGCAATCTGTCCTGGCTCTTTTTGGACTAAAAATTAGTCCAGCAACACTGAACAGTCGTTCACAGGCTGCAGATGCAGGAAGTGGCGTATTTAGCCGTATGGATACGTCCATGAGTGATGGAAATTACTTCAACATATCCATACGGCTGTTAATTGTATTTGCCAAATATAAATCAATCTTAGTTTTTTCTGCATATTTTTGAGAGTGGACAGGTTTGAAGTAGTAGTCTTAATCTGTCGAGCTGCTGGCAGATTGAAAGCGAGTTTTTCTAGATTTGTTTACCAGTTTTGAAGGAAATTGTAAAGCATACAGCTGTTTTGTTACTTCGTACTTTTCATATTTTCGCAACATTATACTTAAGCAGGGCCGGATTTACTTGCTTGTGGGCCCTAGGCCAAACCTTATCAGTGCCCCCCCCCCCCCCAAAATATTATATATATATCGTAATAATGTAATGTAAAAAAAAAAAGAATTACAACATAATGTAACACATCAATAATTTTATTCAAATTAGTTTTATATCATGTACAACTTATTCTTACACAAAGGAATAATGGAAAAAAATAGTCAAATTGAAGCATAGTAAATTTTGCAATAAGAATTACAACATAATGTAATACATTACACATTAATAATTTTTAATCAAATTAGTTCCATATCAAGTACATCAAAGTAATCAAGTTCCATATCATGTACATCTTACACATAGGAATAATGGAAAAATACAATGAAACTGAAGCATAATAAATTTTGCAAGCACAAACTATGTGAAGTTCAAAATGACTTTTTCCTGCTTTTTTCTATGGCAAATTTGTCAATGATACTGTTTGTGTCAAGGGATTGTAGGAGGTCCCCAGTGGGCCCCCAGTTACTGGTGGGCCCTAGGCCAATGGCCTATGTTGCCTATTGAAAATCCGGCCCTGTACTTAAGTTAAAGTAAAAATTTTTTCCCAAGATTGTACTTAAGTTAGAGTAAAAGTATTACAAAAAAAATTGTACTTTCTAGAAAGTACATTTCTCGAAAAAGCTACTTAAGTATATTTACTTCACTACTACCTACCTATATATATCAGACATGGGGTCTATTGCTGGGTCCTATTATTATTACTATATACCGTTACTTTTGATTTCGTCTATTACTTTATTTTTCATCTATTACTTATGTATGTCGGGTACTTCACTCATTTGAAAAGGATCTTTGTCTATTTAATGAAATTAGAAGCAGTGTGTTAACAAATATTTGTTTCAATCAAATCATTACAATTTCAGAGACTAGGTCTTCATAAATTTTATTTTAATGAAGGAAAAATTTGTCACAATATTAGTTCACATACGTGTTTATTTTAGTTTAGAGTAGATTTAGTTCATTTTTCAGTTTTGTTCACAAATATGTCCATTGCCACTGTAATAGAGAAGTAATAGACTGTTATCTATTACTTTACCTTCTATTCCTATTACAGCCAAAAAATTATGATCTATTACTTAAAAAATCCTGTAATAGTCTATTACTATTACCCATGTCTGATATATATATATATATATATATATATATATATAGCAAACAACCAAAAGGAAAAAGAAACACGAAATCCGAGCGCTTTCGTGATATATTCACATCTTCAGGGAAAAACAAATATATCACGAAAGCGCTCGGATTTCGTTTCTTTTTCCTTTGCCCTGTGGTTGTTTGCTTATTAATAAGATCACGTGTTATTCTGTGATTTTACTGTATATATATATATATATATATATAATATATATATATTATATATATATATGAAATAGGATCCCTCCTAAGGAGACGCAGTTTTACATTAGGATAAAAACGAAGACGTAGAGCAAAAAAGTCATTATATTTGGCTGCAGCCGACGTTTCGGGCAACTCTACCCATTTTCAAGGCCTAATAAATAAAAGCTAAAATTAATACATGACAAAAATATACGAATGTCAAAAACTAAAACTAATTTATAGTACAAAAATAAAAATACTTCAAGAATAAAATTAAAAAGCATAAACAGGCATAAGCCAAAAACAAATCAAAAGTAAAAATTATAAATGACAAAAATATACGAATGATAAAAATAAAACTTAAAAACTAAAAACATTCAAACAAAATAGTTAAAAAACTTTACTAATAAAAAGTTAAACGAAAAAAACACAAAAGTGCACCAAACATACAATGCTCACTTGACAGCCACAAAAAAACTGAGGCGAAAAGGAGACAGGGTCAAGGGATCCACGGGATCTTCTACAAGGTATTATTGGTAAATTTCTTAATAATGTATATTCCCCAACCTTATCCCAACGCATGATGTTCCTAAGAATTGTAAATATCTTGTTTTACCTGATCTCTACCATTTTAACACTTTTGTGAAAAAGCAATTGTTGAGTGTGGTGAGGAAATTTTATTTCCACACTGATTTTAAGGTTGCTTTTGTAAATAATAATAATACCCTTGGATGTTTTTTCCGATGTAAGGACAAAATCCCCCCTGCGATGAGCTGTTCTGTTGTTTATTTGTTTACCTGCCCTGGGTGTTCCCAGGGGAACTACGTTGGCAGCACAGTTCGTTCTTTGCAGGCGAGATTTTGCTCCCATATGGGTATTTTGTTCTTTGCAGGCGAGATTTTGCTCCCATATGGGTATTTTGTTCTTTGCAGGCGAGATTTTGCTCCCATATGGGTATTAGCCATAGGACAGGGAAAGTTTTATCGAAAAAGGAACAGTCTGCCATTAGAAATCATTCTGTTAAGTGTAAGGTTGATATTTCCGTTAATAACTTTAAAATTCTTATCATTAAAATGCCCGTCCTCCCTCCGTATTTACGAATCTTTGTTACCCCCTTTATATTAATTAGAATACCTACAAAGTTTGTAGTACAAATTCTTAAATCATTAAAATGCCCGTCCTCCCTTCGTATTTACAAATCTTTGTTACCCCCTTTATATTAATTAGAATACCTACAAAGTTTGTAGTACAAACTAAACAATTTTTTTTTTTCCTTTGACCCTGTCTCCTTTTTGCCTCAGTTTTTTTATGGTATGTTTGGTGCACTTTTGTGTTTTTTCGTTTAACTTTTTATTAGTAAAGTTTTTTAACTATTTTGTTTGAATGTTTTTAGTTTTTAAGTTTTATTTTTATCATTCGTATATTTTTGTCATTTATATAATTTTTACTTTTGATTTGTTTTTGGCTTATGCCTGTTTTATTCTTTTTAATTTTTATTCTTGAAGCGTTTTTATTTTTGTACTATAAATTAGTTTTAGTTTTTGACATTCGTATATTTTTGTCATGCATTAATTTTAGCTTTTATTTATTAGGCCTTGAAAATGGGTAGAGTTGCCCGAAACATCGGCTGCAGCCAAATATAATTACTTTTTTGCTCTACGTCTTCGTTTTTATCCTCTCTCTCTCTCTCTCTCTCTCTCTCTCTCTCTATATATATATATATATATATATATATAATATATAAAATGTGTTATCGTTAAAAGAAATTCTTGAAAATAAATAAATAAACAAATAAATAAATCGACCGTCACGTAGCTGCTACACAAATTTATTTTGAAAATCGAAACCGACATATTTTTTGTATATCCGATTTGAGGACTCCGTTATTTTATTTTATTTTATTTTATTTTACTAAGTATTACTTTTTTATCAGTGACGGTCACTACTTTCACTTCGTCTTCTGTTTCAATTTTAACAGTTTGTGTAAGAAATGAAAGGCAGAAGCAATACGAATTGCTCATTATCGTAACCGCTTCCCGTTCATTAGCGAAGTTAAACGGAGTTGGGTCGGATAGTAGTTGAATGGGAGGTCGTCCGCCGCGTACATAATATGTAGCGACCCGTGGTTCGGATCACGCGTAAAGCCGTAGGTCCCCTCCATTATATGACCTTAGATATCGCGAAGGAGGTTAACAATCCTACGATTACTCGTTAATGATTGAAACTATTCGAAGCTGCTGCTGCTGCGCTGCTGCAGTGAACGAGGTCCATTTATGGTATGGCTCCGTGCTAATTAATTAACGCTGACATTTGTCATCATTGAACAGCAGTTGGGCTTCCCCACCTCACTTTTTGTTTATTTCCTAAATACGCTTATGTTATTGCTGCGTTTTATTTGTGTATAAGGAAAAAACTGGGAACGTAAATTCCCAAATAATGTAGGGTTAGGGGTGTATAAAATGTTATATTATAAGCATAGACACGAGTGATTTTGCCTAATGCATAAGTACCCCTACCAAAATTCGAACTCGGCACCTCTTGAGTAGAAGGTAAGAGTGCTACCACCACGCTACGATCAGGGAAAAGTTAGTACAACGTGGTCGATATTTCGCATCCAGAGGTGTTTTCCACACTAACTTAACGCTAACCCCGCTGCACTCGAGGCAGTGGCGCCCTCTATTCAGTAGGTGCTAGGTTCGAATCCTGGTGGGGTAAATTTGCATTATATACCGGTATATATATATACCAAAATGAAAAAAAGGAAAAGCGATTCCTCGTGGGTGTGCATCATTTATTTATTTATTTCGCGTGTTTAATTGCGAAATTCATCATATACTGTATATATGTAATATAATTTTAAACCTTTTATGTTTCTTCTTTTTCAGCTTTGAGTAATGCTAGAAATCGAACAAATTTAAGTTCGTACGAACTATTATGAAAAACTATTTTCCGAAGTGACGCCTTAAACTACACCTATTATATAATAGAAAACGCTTTATCCATAATTTTAAAATTCTTTACGACTGAATCACATCAACTACTCTGAAAATGTTTTAGTCTCGCGGAAGAAGAAACTTATCCTTGGAAAAGACTCGGAATGAGTAGCGTGATGTTTCTGAATGATGTACAGTAATAGTATAACTTGATTGAGGCCAGCATGTATGTAGAGAATTTAGTGAAGAAACCCGAAGTTCCGAAATGGAGGGAAATGAAGTTGGGCCATAGCGCGAAGGGCGTTAGGCTTCAGAAAAGGAAACTGCTGATACAGTAAGTGAAAGTATTCAGTTGTTACTCGTACGTTTTATATAAGGTGTCCATCCGCAGTTTATGTATGGCATTGACCGTCTGCTGATATGGCCCGGAAAGAAAATGACAGCCACGTAACTAAAGTCAATTTTACTGAAATACGTAAGACAAGATGAAGGGGCCTAGACGCAGATAGGGTGAAGTTCCCAATATTGGGTCGCGCGTCGATCCTAATGTCGCGCAGTTGACTACCCCCCCCCCCCCCCCCACACACACACACACACAAAATACTGTTACAGTTTCGCATGTATTTTATTTCTTTCACTATAACAGTATTTTGTGGGGAGTTTTTCATGTCAAATGCGCCACATTAGCTAGACCCGATGCACGACCATTGGCAACTTTACCCTATATAGGAAAAAGGTGAATTTATATCGAGTACCTTTCCCGCGAGTGTTCGCGCAGAGGCCTTTTTGGTTTTTTATCATGGTTCAATTAATAATAATTTATTAAAGTTTAGTTTAGAGTTGTCACACATACGGGAGGAGGTCTTGGTTTCCTCAGTTAATGACGAGGTATTTCCTCGCGTGTTCAACAGGTTTCCCGTTGGGGGGCTTTCAGGTACCCATTAAAGAACTACTGGTGATATTTCACTGAACTAAATTAAAGTTTTTTATTCCCCAAAATAAGATATAATGATTATGTTGATTATGATGAATGTTGATTATGATGAATGTTGATTATGCTTGTCATTTGACAGGCATAATAAACATTATAAAAACATACATTAAATACTATAAAAATTTTATTATTATAATGACGGGTAATGGGTTAAGAAAGTGTTCCACCAGATGACTCGTTCCTTGTGACAATTTCACATTATCCGCGATATTTGCAAACTTGGCATGCGTGTTCATTTTGGGGTTTTGGGGGGTTCGATTTATCCTTTTGTTACGACACATTCTGTTTAACTCGAACACCGAGACCGAGACTCGTAGACTACGCAAATTAGGCTGTTGCAGTAATTTTAATGCGTTAATTTTGGCAAAACTCTCCATATATATCATCTCGTTAATTATACATGGATTTATTTAAAATTATACTGGCCCACCCAACCTATTCATGTTTTGTGCTGGACAAGGCTTATTATTTAGTTGTAGGCCGCCCGTACTTCCTTGAGGACCTATTATACAGCTTATAGGCCTACCCAAGAATTTCTATTCAATAATGTATTACTCAATGGATTTAATTAGAGGTTTTTTGCGTTTACTGAAGTAGGCTTAGCATTTACCGGCCTGTTGATAGGCCCTAACCTCTTATAATTATAGGTTTTAAAGAAGGGTAGAGCAATTCAGTATTTCTAGTGAAAAATAGTGAGTATGATTTGCCATTAATTTAGTAAAAGTGCAAATTCCTATTCATATATTTCCAAGTTGGATTTTCCAGTTTTTTTTTTCCTTTTTCTTTTGCCTCCTCAAGGCAAGGTACGACTTGGGATTCCCAACAATAATGGCAGAGAGAGACTGTTGTTAGAGCGAAAAAATACATGGTACAATAGACGCAGTTATACTTAAAAAAATATATGGTGGTCGTACACACACACACGTATGTGTATATATATATATATATAACTGCAATGACCGCGCAGTATATTAACGTATAGAAACGACGTAAGTATAGAGGAGTGTTCTGCACACGAGGAAGAGAAATAACAAACAAATGAAAAATAAGGCACCCGCCCGGGTGTTTGTTTGTTATTTCTCTTCCTCGTGTGCAGAACACTCCTCTATACTTACGTCGTTTCTATACATATATATATATATACACACACGCAGTGTTCTAAAATACCTAGTAAAGTTTGTGTCCAAAATTATCTAGTAAACTTTTATATACATACAAGTTGTCTAAGATTACCAAGGAAACTTTTATATGTTTGTTGATCAGTAGTGGGACGTTGTGAACAACGTGTTCAAGTTGAAGGAAGATACTTTGAACATTGAAAATAAAAAAATTGTTGCTGTATTTGAAATAAAATTGTTAAATATCGCATAATTTTTGTTAAGATATCGCGTTCATATAAAGGTTAGTAAGTAATTTTAGAACACAAAAGTTTACTAGGTAATTTTAGAACACCCTGTACATATATACATATGTATGACGTTCACAAAATACTGTTTCTCGCAGTGGTGATTGGGTATGTATGGAAAGTCTCTTCATGCACATATTCCATACACGTGACGATGATACATCGTGCTGCACGCCCTACAAACTTTTTTTTTAAAGAATTACGGCCTATATTTACAGTGAATGCCGTAACTGCTGTACTTTTTTCACTGAGCCATGGCTGGAACTTGCGTGGCTGGTATATATATATATAAAACCTCGGAGAATGACAAGCGGTTGAACAGGAATAACCAAGCTCTTTTAAAAAACACCTTAGGGCTATCTTTCTCTTTCAGGTATAACTTAAGAGTTTCTGCTGCAGAAAATATGAATCCCTTTACACACACACACACACACACACACACACGTCATCGAAATGTTCTCATCTTACATCGTACAGCAAGTACCAAACCTTAGTTAAAGAGCCTATAGTAACGTTAACAGGGAATGACACCATAAGATGACGTGCTCTTTTTGCAGGGAAGCACGTGCTTGAGGATGAAAATTTTTACTGAAGAGTATTAAAGAACATAAATATGCCTTCAAAAGTTGTAATACTAATAATGCAATTTTTTATCACGCCAGCCAAAATGATCATGCAATAGATTGGGAATCAAGTAAGCTACTTTATAGATGCAATGATTATGTCAAACGAAAAATAATAGAATCTGTATGGATAGAACAAGTGGATAATTTTAATTTGTGCGAAGGTACTTATAAGCTGGACCCTCTAATGAGATTCTTGGTTAAAAAATCCCTTATAGTCCGGTAGCACAGACCCTGATTTTACTGGAACCCTGCATTGTTTGTTATAAAGCAAATTTTTACATATTTTGAAAGCTTATACCACCCCACTCAAGAATTCATCGGGTGTAAACCTGACCCCCGCTTGGCTTTTTCAATATGGCCGCCATTTTTCAAGATGGCGGGCGAAACTGAAAAATCCCATATCCTGGTCAATACTTGATGGATTTTGATGATCTTGGTGTCATTTCTAGGGTTTTTTAGGATGATGAGTCGATCTGGAGGGGTTGCAGATAGTTTGGGAGTCGTTTTGACCCACATTCGTCGATACTCAAGGTCATTGGAGGTCAAACGTCCCCCAAAAATAAGGAATATCCCATATCCTGGGCAGTCGTGGAGATATTTTCGTGATCTTACTGTCGTTTTTATGGTTTTGGGCGAGAGTGAGTAGTTCTATAGGGTTTAAAATGAAATCAGAGATTATTTTCCACATGGTAAGGTGAATTCCAATATGTCTAATTATTCCTCTTATTTTTTTCAGGTTGTTGAGATTACTGCTGATGGTGCTGCCCACCTAGTAGTTTGATGTCTTGGTTGTGCTGATTCCAAAATTGTTTTTTGACTGTTGAATATGGAGAATATACCAGGTGAGCATTGTTTAGTTTTCATTTGCTGAGGATAAATTATTTCAATGTGATTTGTACTCTGAAGAATGGGTAAACAAAATTCTTATTTTTCAGGTTCTACAAAAGCTTGCAGACGAATGTTCTTCAAGGATTTCCTGCGTAGCTGTCCTGGAGGTCAGAATGGTCTTTCAAAATTGCGGGAGGATTCAGAAAATCCAGTGACAGCTGACAGTGAGTATCTCGCAAATGTAACCCAAGACCATGAGCTAGTGCTTGCAGGATGGCAGACCATAACGACTTCCATTGTGCGAGGCAGGAGTCGAGCAGCATTGGAGCCCTCATCATCTCATGAAGAGGCTGACGTGATAATAACACAACACGCTATCGCACAAGCTGAGAAAGATTGATGCCCGCATCTCCATCATTTGTGATGACACGGACGTGTTTGCCATGCTGACTCACTTCTATGAATTTAAGAAACTAGGCTGTCCCATGATTATGGAGTCTCCAGTGCGTGGAAGAAAATCAGTGGACATCCGAGCAACTGTAACCCAGCACAAAAACATCATCCCACAAATCCTCAAACTACACGCTTTGAGTGGTTGTGACACAATTGCAGCAATACATGGCATCGGCAAAGCCACTGCCATTGCCACAGCCAAGAAGGGTCGGAAGCTAGACAAGCTGGGGTCCCTTGATGCATGCTTTGACCATATCGAGAAAGAGGTAACAGCGTTCATTGTTGCATGCTATGGGAATAAGAAATCCTCATCTCTTACTGAGTGTCGTCAGCGAGTATGGGCTCAGAAGACAGGGAAGTCGGGAACTGCTGCACCCAAACTATGTTCTCTACCACCAACAACTGAAGCTTTCCATCAAAATGTGCTCAGAGCCCACTACACTGTGGCGAACTGGCTCGATGCACTAAAGTGTGACTCACCACCACTTGGTCCTGTGCATTATGGATGGGGAGAGAGACGAAACAGAGTTCTCATCCCAAAAACAGTTGAAGGAGTGTGCTTAGCACAAGATGAAGTTCTGAAGCTAATCAGATGTGGGTGTGAATCACAATCAGCATGCAGGGGGAGTCGCTGCGGCTGCATGGGACGCGTAATCCTTTGCACAATGTTCTGTGCATGTGGCAGCGGCTTGGATTGCAACAATCCATTGACCCAAAACGCAAACGAAGAGCAGACTGATGATCCTGACGATCCTGACACAACCATGTCTTTTGATATTTGCCCCCAATAAATGGTTACCTAATGCAGTGGTTCCCAACCGGTTTTGGCTTATGGCCCCCTTAGGAACCTTATTTTTTCCTGTGGCCCCCATAAGCATTATTTTCAGTAGGTAATATGCAGATTAACTCTATTTTACAAAAACAAATATACTGTATATAAAGGATATTAAAACAACTATTTGTATTCAGGTACAATATTATTTGTCACATAGGACTATAAACATACCAAAAACTAAACAGTGGCTAACAAAAATTTGCAGTTATTTACTTATATTATGTATTAATTATAAAAAAATATAATCAAAAGAAATACTGTACTTATAGCAATCTATTATAAATTAAAAAAACTAGTAAAATTACTACAACTTCGCAATATTAGGGTAAACAAATAAGAGCTACTTACACACTACAGCGACGATCCACGTGGTAAACAGACTGTAAGGATTTCAACCTGAAGTATTTTTATCAAGTCAACAACGCTGCCAGGCGCATAACGATCAAGCGCACAATGGAGTGCGCCGCACAATAAGCTTGTAAGATGCAAAATATTTGTTTACAGATAAATTCAAATTCTATTATAAAATGTCTAAAAAAAAGGAAAATATATGTATTAATAATTTTTTAAAATGTAATTCAACTACATAAATTAAAATTATCTATTGGCCTAACTATAATTTAGGCTTCAATAGGTTGAGTCCTGTGGCCCCCTTCATGGAGTCTGTGGCCCCTCTAAATCTTAGCATTTTCCTGTGGCCCCCTTCAAATGTGCCATGACCCCCGGTTGGGAAACACTGACCTAATGAGAATAACTGCATCAAAGTTGTCAATGCCAATCCCCCAGCTAGGTGTGAGCTTTGTTTTGCTTACGAGGTCATATCTTGTAGCTTTGCAACCTTCCATAGAATGCATGTGCCCTGCACTTCAGCATAAATTGTGGTTTATATCCGAATATCCATATCCATATAATGTGGGTTGTCATTTAAGCATTATGATCTGGTTTTATCTGCAGAAAAGCTGTTAAGTGCTCAGCAGTTAGCTAGATTGTAGAAATTGTCACTAAAATAAAATAAAGAAAATACAGTGATGTCAACTGTGGCATTATCATATTTCAAGGCAAAACTTTAACCTCAAATAACCTTGACTTGACTCATGGAGTTGCAAAATGATATCCTACTGTTATCATGTGCCTATAGAACTACTCAGTCTCGCCCAAAACCATAAAAACGACAGTAAGATCACGAAAATATCCCCCACGACTGCCCGGGATATGGGATATTCCTTATTTTTGGGGGGCGTTTGACCTCCAATGACCTTGAGTATTGACGAATGTGGGTCAAAACGACTCCCAAAGTATCTGCAACCCCTCCAGATCGACTCATCATCCTAAAAACCCCTAGAAATGACCCCCAAGATCATCAAAATCCATCAAGTATTGACCAGGATATGGGATTTTTCAGTTTCGCCGGCCATATTGAAAAAGCCAAGCGTGGGTCAAGTGTACACCCGATGGATTCTTGAATGGGGTGGTATAAGCTTTCAAAATATGTCAAATTTGCTTTATAACAAACAATACAGGGTTCCCAACTTCCCACTCAGTGCAACCGGACTATTACGGCGTCGGGTGAACGGGTTCTAACCTAAGTGTGAATTTCTTAAAGGTCTCTGGATTGTTTCCTTACTCGCTTTTGGTTCATTCGTTTTTTCGATAAAATGTAAATGGAATAATGAACGTAATAGTAATAAATGTAAATGTAATAATAAAAGTAATAAATGTGGAAATAAATGTAAATGCAATAATAATAAATGTAATAATAAAGGTAATAAAATAAATGTAATAATAAGTATAAAGGTAATAATAATAAATGTTAAAAAAAAGTAAATGCAGTAATTATGTCAAAATAGAATCTATGTATAGAACAAGAAGATAGTTTTAAATTTTTGCGAATGTACCTATAAGTGGACCCTTTAATAAAATGCCCTTCCGGTGTCGGGAGAACGGGATCTAACGTAGGTGCGAATTTCTTAATGGTCCCTGGACTGTTTTCTCTCTTGTTTTTGGTTTATTCGTTTTTCTGTATCCACCCGAAGAGGATGCCAGTGAGCATCGAAACTGTTGTGGAAATAAACTGTCTATTAGAGTGGGTTTTTATCATCATATTTTGACTTTCACGTAAGTAGTTTGACGGCAAAATGTTAGTGCAATGCAATTGCAAATGTTGCATAATGCTACAAGGCACCCTCCCCTTTGTTGCAAGGCACCCCCACCCTCCCCATTTGTTGCAAGGCACCCCCCCATCCCCTTTTGTTGCAAGGGGGAAACATCTTTGGGTGAGAAACTGGGACGGCCTCACCCCCCAAAGGGGCATACCTAACCTGAGAGAGAGGAGGGGGGTTTCTTCACTCGGCGAGAGCCAAGCGTATATGACTCCTCCAGAACACGCCAAAATACATTAGAAAAATGTATTTTGGATATTAATTTCAGTGTTGGTGATAGGGTTTCTTTCCCGGGATCCCGGTTGTTCTTATTGGATTTGAAAATCCGGGGAATTGGACAAATATCCCGGGATTTTAAAATTACTTAATTTATTTTTTATTGATTTATTTGTTTTTCTTTTGTTATTAGAAGGCTCTTGGGTAGAATTAAAGAAAATTGCATAATATTTACCACATTTTATTCTACTTTTCTGCTTTCTTAAATGAACACCTACTAGCATTAGCAACTTAGAACAATCTAAAAGTGGGCCCGTATGCCAAAAACTGGCCGAGGGAATGTCGCTAGCGCTGCGTATAATACAAGGAACCGAGTCTCACTATATTATCTAGCGATCGCAGGCAACTCATCTTGCATGCAACTTGTTACAGACCCACAGACAGCGTTGCCAGACGTACGATAATTTTGACTTTCGTACGATGTTTTGAATTGAATATTATTTGTTTTGAAATGTGATACTGAATTTCAATTTTACTACTTTTTTTTTTACAAAGCTGAGCTACTTTTTGTCAAATAGTTCTGGCAACTTTCTTGCAGTGTTTCCAGAAATTTATAGCCAAATTACAGTATGTTAAACCTGCTGCTAAATTATGCTTAATCGCCTAAAATTATGCTAAACCTGTTTCCTTTTTATGCTAAAAATATGCTAAATAATTATTTTCATTTTATGGGCTATTTTTAGGGAAGAAAATACATAAAAATGCTCATTTTCTTCATTTTAGTAAGCTTAGCTACTTTTATAATAAACTCTGAATCAAAAAAGAAGAAAAACTGGGTTTAAAAAATTGTGGAGAAAGATATAATTTTCAGTATTCTTTCTACATCAAAAATAAAAAGGCATACTAATTTCACTCACTAAATCATCATAATACACGAAACCATTCTTATTTCCTGAGTACGCATGATAAATATTATGTTTAATAAATAGCTACCACTGATTGGTAATTGAAGTATTACAATGCAAAAGTGGTTATCTAGGCATAAGTAATTGGTTATCCTAATTCTAAAAGGGTATTTTATCAGTGAACAATAAAAAAAATTACCGTTCTCTTAAATATACAACCATTTCCTGGATTTCCCGGGAATTGGCTTCATTTTTCCTGGAATTCCTGGAATTCCAGGGATTTCCAGGGATGAAGAAATCTGCATATAAGGAGAAACCCTAGTTGGTGAAATATAGACTAAACGCAAATGAACATGTACAGTGTACATTGTACACTGTACAGTCAATTTCACGTTTTTTTTTAAAAATTGGATGTCTTAATTCCAACCACTGCTGAGAAGCCCAATTAGCATAAGTATGAGGTTGCAAATGGAATTAAAACTTTTAATGCTTCAAACACCAGTTCTGGACATTCACTTTTTGTGCTAAAGTCCACGCACGGAATCGTTTTTTGATCACAATTAACACTTCGCGGACAACTCTTCTGAAGGTTATAACTTTTTTCAGAAGAAACTACGCCACACGCACTTTACACGAAAAGACAGAGTACGTCGTCACGAACAATTTGATGTCCCGTATTTGACGGCTTATAAGACGCACCCACATTTCAGCAGGAAGATTTAGGAAAAAAAACTTTTGAGTGTATTTAAGCATTTAATGTTTACTCCTACTAATATGGAACATGTGCATGAGATCAGCATGCGATCTTACGTTTGTAAGAGTTCAGAAACGGTTACTGCTTAGCTCTGAATAGTTGGGTGCTGTACATACGATAATCGTCTCGTAATATCATCATCGGTAGTTATAAATCCAGCTTTAATATTTACAATAATTTCTTTTTTAGGTAATTAAAAGAAATAATAATGTAATAATCCATCCATCCATCGTGTTCTGTCTATCAGGCAGGTCCAACTCATGTGCCAGCCAAAGTGTTCTATCCTGAGCTATCCTTTTCATCTCATGATAGTTCCTGCCTGCCTTCAAATCATCCAGCATTGCTTTCCTTTTCCTTCCCCTCGGCCTTCTACCTTCATATCTACCCTTTATCACCTTCAACAATCCTCCTCTCAACACATGTCCGATCCATTTCTTGTCTTTCTCTTATCACCTTAATGAGTCTTACCTCCTTCACCTGCTGCAGTACTTCCCCATTACTTTGGTGTTCCCTCCAGCTTATCTTTAGCATTCTTCTCCAAATCCACATTTCAAAACTTTCAAGGAGTTTCTTTTCAGTTTTTTTCAGTGTCCATGTTTCTGCTCCATAATAAATGCAAAAAACTTTTCTACGTGAGTAGTATGACCGAAAAATGTTAGTGCAGTGCAATTGCAAATGTTGCAAGGCACCCCCCTTTGTTGCAAGTGGGAAACCTCTTTGGGGGAGAAGGTGGGACGGCCTCACCCCCCAAAGGGGCATACCTAATCTGAGAGAGAGGAGGGGGTTCTTCGCTTGGCGAGAGCCAAGCCGCCCCTCTCTTATAGGGCCCCTAATCAGCCAATGGGCTTAGAAGGCTGAGTTGCCAGATTGCGCCATGTATTTAACTAATCCATATATTCTGCCTTAATCAGCCAAGCCAGCGGGCGCCACAGCCAGTTGGTTTACAAGGCTGAGTTGCCAGATTCGTTATTTATTTAAACAAATATTAATCAGCCAGGTGGCTTAGAAGGCTGAGTTGCCAGATAGCAATTATTTTAAAGCATTAATCAGCCAGTTGGCTTAAAAGGCTGAGTTGCCAGATTCGTTATTTATCTATTTAAACCATTTATTAATCAGCCAGATGTCTTAGAAGGATGAGTTGCTAGATTGCGCTATGTATTTAATTAATCCTTATATTCTTCTGTCATCTGGCTTAGAAAGTTGAGTTGTCAGTTTGCACCATGTATTTAATTAATCCATATATTCTGGTTTAATCAGCCAGAGCCAGCGGGCGCCACAGACAGTTGGCTTAGAAGGCTGAGTTGCCAGATTCAATATTTATTTATTTAAAGCATATATTAATCAGCCAATTGGGTTAGAAAGTTGAGTTGTCAGCTTCGTAATTATTTATTTAAAACATATATCCTGGCTTTAAGATCCATTTAGCTTAGAAGACCGCTTTGACAAAGCAATTAATTAATTATTCTGAAATCCGCTTTAGAAACCAAACAAATGATATATTTGAGTACAAACAAAAAGGAATAAATAAAACGCCAATGCATCATTCTGTTTATTTTAGCTGAATTAATGGATATACAGTGGAACATATATATGGTCAAATAATAGCATCATGAATGGAAAATATATAATCATAGAAAACGGTGCATTATCAAAATATTAGTACAGGGAAAAGTTATATTAAATATATTGAAAATATACAAAACAGTATTATCAAAATATTATAGTACAGGAAAAAGTTATTAAATATATTGAAAATATACGATACGTATAATCATATTAGTACAGGCAATTATTTATATATATATATACACACACACACACAATTTAAATATATTGTGTATGTTCTACGATGCAAAACGCTAAACTCACACGTAATAGAACCATGTACACATGTGCGTCGCGCGACCGCGTTAATCGACGGCGGGTTCGAACCTCGAACCGACCTTTCGCGGTACCGTAGGCCTAAGGTGGGGGGTAAACCGTACGGAAAAATAAATAAATGAACAATTCGTACGGAAAAATCCCTAATCACCGTAGGGCTAAGATGAAGATAAAACAACGTACGGGGAAAAAGAAAATAATTAAATGAACTTCCTACGGAAAAATAAAAAAAATAAATGAACAATTCGTACGAAAAAAGAAAATTAAATCCGAACACTGTACGGAAAAAGAAAATGAACAATTCGTACGGAAAATAAATCCCTAATCACCGTAGGGCTAAGGTGAGGATAAAACAACTCGTACGAAATAAAAAATAAATGATCAATTCGTACGGAAAATAAATCCTTAATAATAACCGCAGGTCTAAGGTGAGGATGAAACAACTCGTACGAAATAAATAAATGAACAATTCGTACGAAAATAAAACCGTACCGTAGGGCTAAGGTGGGGTAAAACAAACCGTACGGGGAAACATTAAATAAACACTTCGTACGGAAAAAGAAAAAATAAATGAACAGTTCGTACGGAAAGTAAATCCCTAATGATCACCATAGGGCTAAGATGGTGTAAAACAAACCGTATGGGGAAAAAAATACACTTCGTACGGAAAAATAAAAAAAAAATACAATTCGTACGAAAAAAATTAAATAACCTAACACTTCGTACTGAAAAAAAGAAAAATAAATAAATCAACAATTCGTACGGAAAAATAAATCCCTAATGATCCCCGTAGGTCTAAGGTGGGGTGTAAAACGAAAGAAAAATTCGTATGGAAAATAAATTCCTACCGTAGGTCTAAGGTGAGGATAAAACGTACGGGGAAAAAGAAAAAATAAACCCCTAATGACCTCGTAGGTCTAAGGCGGGGATAAAACCGTACGAAAAAAAGTAAAAGCAATTCGTACGGAAAATAAAGCCTTACCGTAGGTCTAGGGTCGGGGTATTTGTACGGAGAAAAAAAAAATGAACAATTCGAGAAAATTAAATATGAAACGGCAATTTGAGTCTCCATAACGAATTTAAGAATATTTGTTTTAATTCTATCCTGCATTATTTTTGCAAGAATTCGCGAAACTTTATCCAACATCACAATAAAAGGATAAGTTATTTTAAAATGGTTTCTTTGACCAATGGTATACCGCTACTTTTACAGTCAACTAACTAATTACACTGGTATGCATCAATTTTGCTGTCCGGTTTTGTAAGTGATTCTTATAGGGTTTCTCCTGCTGATTTCGAATCTGCAATCCGTTTTTCTCAATCAGCTCAGGTTATCCGGCTATGGCCTCATAAGTAAAATAGAATTTTTCGTGATTTTGTCAAAGCGGAATTGGAACAGTAACATCTATCATCACTTGTTTCACTTGTATAATATCTTTTTTTACTTTTCAGGCATATAGATAAAATATTTCATAATGAATAGAGCGTGTAAAAATGATCCCAATAGATTCTGCTACATATTTGGGACGGTTACCATGCCAAATAACCAGTCCCAAATCACTAAATTTGTGAAGACAATGTATAGAGCATACTTTGGAATTAAGCTAGGGAACCAGGACAAAAATTTCGCCCCTCATATGTGCTGCAAGACGTGCATTGAAAATTTGAGAAGATGGAGCAAAGGCAGAGCGAAATCTTTGCCTTTTGGAATTCCCATGATTTGGAGAGAAGGAAAGGATCACGTGACAGATTGCTATTTCTGCATGACAAACCTCCAAGGTGGGCTTATAAATTTATTTTTCTTAAATATTTTGAAATCCTCGTATGAAACGACATAATATTCACCATAATGTAATATTCACCATATATAGCATAATATTCACCATAATGGTAATCATACATTTACATATACATATTGTTATAGAAAATACATTTACACATACATATTGTTATACAAGTTACATTTACATATACAATGATTGTATATTTTCTTTCTTTTTCATTCATATTGTCCCCGAAGGGACAATATGAATGAAAAGGAAAGAAAATATACAAACTCCATCGACCTATTTCATATCTTACAGACCGCAGCCTTCCCTCACGAGCCGCCAGTCTGAATGCTTCTTCTATTTCATATGCAAGTTTTATATCCATGTTTCTGTTTCTATTTTCAGGAGTTAACAAGAAGAATAAACACATTGTTGTATACCCTGACATTCCTTCTGCTATGAGACCTGTACCCCCATGGTCCTGGAATTCCAATACCCGACCCACCTTACCTGGACTTCGATGATTCTGATGATGAATCAATGACCAATGCCAATGACCAGTCCCAGTCGTATATACCTCAAAATACCGCTTCAAATGAGCCGAGGCCTCTCAACCAGGCCAAACTTAATGATCTTACCAGGGATTTAGGACTTTCCAAATTAGCTGCCGAGATCTTGGGCTCACGACTTCGAGAGGACAACTTGCTGGCTCCGGGAACAACATTCTCCTGGTATAGGAAACGAGAGGAAGAATTCCGCGAGTTTTTTGCAGTGCACGAAAATACCTCTTCCTTAGTGTACTGCTGCAATGTTGAGGGGCTAATCGAATCCTTGGGCCTGCCATATAACGCATCAGAATGGAGGCTATTTATAGACTCGTCTAAACGAAGTTTGAAAGCAGTACTTCTCAACATTGGGAATAGGGTTGCATCAGTCCCTGTAGCACATTCCGTACAACTTACTGAGAGCTACGATAACATGAAAATTTTACTGGATGCTCTCGTATACGACCAACATAACTGGAGGAGCTGTGGAGATTTGAAGGTAATACTAATATCATAAGTAAACTATTGCTATTGACTATGTTGTTTTTCCAAAGGTTATTTGAGAGCGTATAAGAACACTTAACTTCCCCACAGAAGTGATACAGTCCAATGCATAGATTTTTTTATCTGATAGAACAAATTCTCTAAATTCTTTAAATATTTTCATTTTTTTTCAGATTGTGGCATTTGTATTGGGAATGCAAGGGGGATACACGAAATACCCATGTTTCCTCTGCAAATGGGATAGCCGAGCGGATGAGAAGCACTATGCACAGCGTGAATGGGCATCCAGAGAGAATTTTGAACCTGGGTCGCATAATGTCGTTTCAGTGCCCCTTGTACCACCAACAAAAATTTGCTCCCACCACTTCATATTAAGCTGGGCTTCATGAAAAATTTCATCAAATCAATAAATAAGGAGGGTTCAGCATTCCGATATCTCGAGAGTAAATTTCCTCATATATCTGATGCTAAACTAAATGCTGGGGTTTTTGATGGTCCTCAAATTCGAACTTTGATCAAGGATACTCAGTTCGAAAACGCAATGACTCCAACTGAGAAGAATGCCTGGCAGGCATTCAAATCAGTTGTCACTGATTTTCTTGGCAAGCGTAGAAGTCCAGAATACGAGTCCGTTGTCGAAAACTTGATGGAAGCTTTCAAAGCTCATGGGTCGCGCATGTCCATAAGAATGCACTTTTTGTGGTCCCACTTGGACTATTTTCCTGAAAATTGCGGGGATTATAGTGAGGAACAGGGTGAACGATTTCACCAAGATATCAAAATAATGGAAGAGAGATACCAGGGAAACTGGGATATCAATATGCTGGCGGACTATTGCTGGTGTTTGAAGCGAGACGTGCCCGAAGAAAAACAGACGGAAAGCCAAAAAAACTTCATGCCTTCCTCAATAAACTTTTTTCCATATTCATTGTATGAATAAAAGTATTTATTCACACAATGTTTTCATTTTTCACGAGTGTTCTTATAATATTACTCGTATCTACAGTGTTTAAGCTAAAAAAATCAATAAATTGGGATAAAATTGGATTATAATAAATGGCCAATAGAGAAAAAACCTGACCTGATTGAGGAAAACCAATGTCATTTTCGAATTCAGCATGGTCGAATTATATAATATGAGTTGAAGAAACCCTCACAGCAGACAAAAAAATTTCATATGCATACCAGTGTTATGAATTCTTGCTGATTTTTAAAAAAAATAATTTTTCATATTCATCTAAAATTCGTGTAAACACACCCTACGGGGAAAAAAAATGAATAAAGCCCTAATGACCCCGTCGCGCGCGCGCGCGCGCGCGCGCACACACACACATATATGTATATATAATTTTTTTTCATATAAATACATGTCGAAAAGCATTCTAATCTGGACGTGTCCCATTTAAATAAACAAGTTTCATGATTAGATCGCTTATATCTCTAAATTTGAGAAATGTTTCTTGTCATATAAATAAACCATATATATATATATTATATATATATCGGCAAATAGTACAAGACTCGAGATTATTCATACATTTATATCACGCCGGAAGATAAAAATTGTAAACATCAGTTTCTCTCCCTCAAACCCATGGGCATTTCAGTTCGCACCATTATCTAGCCCCTTCCTGCGGAAATATCTTCCATTGTTTGCGTTTAAAGATAGTTTTGAAAATATCTGTCTCCACCACAGAAAACCCCTATTGCCATATATATACAGGGTGTCCCATAAGTCCGGCATCATAGGAGAAATTCATATTTTTCTATTTCTACAAACCATAATTTATGCTCGGGATGCCAATTTCCCGTCCACCATTCTGTTCAGTGACGGCTGTTTTTTATGGAAATGGTGAGGTAAATCGACAGAACACCCGCTACTGGTCTCAAAACAACCCTCACTGGTATACCTCTTCAAAGGAACAAGGTGCATCTCGGGTGATGGTATGGTGTGGCATTTGGAAGGATCGCATCATAGGCCCCCTCTTTTTCGATGAACGTCACTGGAGGCACCTACCTACGTATGCTCAAGGAAGAAGCATTTTCCAGTGTCTTGAACGAAGAAGGAAATTTCCCAACATGGTTCCAGCAAGACGGCGCTCCTGCACATTACAGCACCCAAGTAAGGGAATACCTGTACCAATAATTCCGTGGTCATTGGATAGGACGTCGAGGGCCTGTGGAATGGCCAGCTAGAAGCCCGGATCTCACGCCACTAGATTTTTATCTCTGGGGCCACTTGAAAGCGCTGGTATATGCAGAGAAAATTAGGAGTGTTGAACATTTGCAGCAGCACATTATTCGGGCATGTAACACCATTACTCCTGACATCATTCACCGAGTGCTTGCTGACTGGGTATCACGTCTGAATTTGTGTATTGAAAACAATGGTGGACATATTGAGCACGTTCTGTAAATAAAAGCTTTTGTTTTGCCTTTTATTATTTTTCCTATGATGCCGGACTTATGGGACACCCTGTATATATATATATATGATACAAACCGTGAGGAAAAAAATTATTCCAAAGCTTTTTGTGTTCAGAAATACATCTTGTCAGGGAACGAGTGCTCACTCTTTTGCATCATAATTTCATTGAGACTATTCAACCTCATATTCAGGACCTACATTAGCTACAAGATCTGTAGCAAGCGGAACACACAGCCTTCAGAAGATGTGAACAGTTACTCTGTGGATCAGTTCAAGTAAATGATAAGAGTTAATCTTGCATATTATTTGATCGTGTTGAATTTTTCCTTGGCGAGCAACGCTTTTGAGGTATTTCTTGTCCATGTAAGAGTATAAATACTGCTAATAGACGAGACATTCACATAATGGGGGCCGTTGTGGTTTTTAAAATTTGTATTGAAATAGTTTCAAACTCATTCTATCATATATATATATATATATATATATATATATATATTTATATTGTACCAAATGCAAAGGTTTCAACACGCCACTTTTACTGATAATTTAGGAAGAAATACTCTTGTTTTATGCTCTCTCCACAAAGGCTCCTTCAAGAGCTTTCCTTTTTCTCTAGACCTACGCTTTTTAGGAAACAAATCATTTGTTATAATACAAAAAGTCCGAATGCAAACTAATGGACCTAATTTGGTTTTACTGAACGGGTTCCATTGTGATTAGGATATTGATATTACCAAATTATTTATATTGTATGAATGATTCGCGGATAACCATATTTTAGCCATAAATAATGTAGACGTAGACTGAAAGCACGGCTTAGTTTCATCCGAAAGTAATGAGAGTAAATGAAATTAATTAAAACTTTAATAACTGAAAACTTAATTAAATTGAAACATGTACTGTAAGATAAATAAAGGTTTGTGTTAATGCTTTTTTATTAAAAGTTTCTTACTGCACAAATGGCATATATATATATATATATATATATATATATATATATATATATATATATGCTGCAAACCCACAAGGAAAAAGAAAAACGATTCCAAGGCCTTTCGTGTACTCAGAGTTACACCTCGTCAGGGAATGAAGAGAGAAGGCAAGATGCCCATAAATATATACAACGTAGCGGAAACCAAAACAATTAGCACATACTTAACAAGAGTTAATGAGAGGCAAATGGAATTTTAACAAGATGTCAATTTTATACATTCCCGCACTGTTATTGAAATTGTTTTTATAATGGATAAATGCACATTCTAGAATGTTTCTTTCTGTTATATATCTGTTTTCAACAAGCGCTTTAGGTCTATCCCACTTGATGCTATGATTACATCTATACATATGGTTAAACAAAGCATTGGAATTATTAGGTGTTCTACACGCATATTTATGCTGTTTTGCACGAATATCTAACGTTTTACCTGTTTGGCCTATATATACTGAGTTACATTGTATGTAAAGGATTATGCGTACCATACACCTGTTGCTGACATTGACACTCTTCGTGCGAGGATTTGCGATGCCATTAACAGTGTCACGAGAGATATGCTAACGAACTTATGGCGTGAACTCGAATTTCGCTTGGATGTGCTACGTGTAACTAACGGCGCCCATGTTGAGATTTAATGAGAAATATAATAAATTTGATGTGCTATGCAACAGTGTACAAAACAAACCATTACTCTCTCTTCTTTTGGATTTCATGTTATAATTATTAAAGTTTATAATCGGGAAAGGACTTTGTGTGCACTGTGTATATATATGTATGAAAATGAAAAGGTTTATTGGCAGACTATATAGTCCATATGACAAATATTATTAATACAATGACAGTTCATATACTAAGGATAGAAATATATACAATTGATTAGAAATAATACTGAAATGTCGAAGTTAAGTGGAGCTACAGACAGACGTTTTCGTACCAAGAAGTCCATAGCTTAGAGGATAAATGGCAGGACTCATGGATAGCTTGGATGATCGGGTTTGTTGATTTTTTAATTCTTTGCATTAGACTGCTGAGCACGTCTTGTTACCTCCGGGAAGCTCGGGACATTGCAGGTAGCAAACATTTGCGAAGTTGAGCATCTCGGGGGGGGTAATTTATGTAAGTCTAAAAGACCTGTTGTACAGCAAATTTAGAGTTCTGCCAGAACCTTTTTTATAATTCACCCACAATTGCTGTCCGTATATATTACTGCAGAAAGTACGAAAGAGTGTGTCTTTAGCTTCACTTGGTACAGAATCGAAAGTTCCTTATGGTCATATTCGCTTTAGCACACAGGCTTCGAGATTGTTTTCTTATATCCGAGTCATCACTCAAGGAGCTGGTAATAGTTTGACCCAAATACTTAAACTCTTGTACCTCCTCAATTAATTCACCATTCGTTGTAAACCTTATATCAGCTGGCTGATTACAGCTTTTAGGATGAAATTGCATAACCTTAGTTTTTGTAACATTAAAAAGAATATCATGTTTCTGCGAATACACTTCGCAGACTTTTAGTAGCCGATCCAGACCTTTAACAGAGGGACTTATTAACACCATATCATCGACATAAACTAAGTTATTTATCCTTGCGTTATCTATACAACATCCTATTGTTGACTCATTAAGTGAAGCAATTTCTCCGTCGATATACACATTAAACAGCATAGGAGAGAGCAAGGAGCCTTGTCTCACCCCGTAAGAAGAGCCAAAACACTCGGATAGTACATTGCCCCACCTAACAGTGAAAGATTGGTGGGAATACCAAAATTTCAATAAATTTAATATGTACTTGGGAACCTTCCTGTCTTTTAGTTTTGCAAATAAAATATTGTGGTTCACCCTATATTATAGGGCGGGTCGTACTCGGGTGACAACATGAATCTGAAGGAAATCCTACCATCAGGGGTGTCTAAATTGTGTTTTTACATGTGGAATTCAAATATGAGCTCATTTTTTGGATAGGATACAACTAACCTACATCATTTTGTATTTCTAAATTGCCAATTTTACCCTTTTGAACCCCTTTATAATATATTAAAAGATATAAGGTAAATCATTTATATTGACAAGGCCAAATCAACTTTACATATATTTATTAATAGGTGAACTGCATGTATATCACTGGATATAATCACAAAGATCATTCTCCTGACATCTTGAACTTTGCCAGGTTGCACAAATCCTGCTTTGACTCAGACTTGGACATCAGCTTCCTGCTGGTCTCCTGAGCCCTGATCCCTCCATCCCTCTTTTCCTGTGAGAAGTACTTAGCAGAAGCCTCAGTCTTCCTTGATTTTTGCGGGAAAAGATTGGTCACTGCCCTCAGCTTCCATCATCACATTGGTCAGGTCAATCCGCCCATCAAAGAGGATGCAAGAGATCCCCCCCCTCCTCCCTGCACTTCTTCTCGAACTGTTCCCCCAGCTCTCTCATCAACTTCTCCTGTGCTCTCTTGACCTTGCTCTTATCAATCACTTTACTTGTATTGTCTTCTGTGATGATTCCTGCGTCAATCAGAGCTGCTGTTGCTATCGCTGCAGTTGGCCTCAGCCCTATGCCATACCTTACACTAGCAAGGGCAATGTTTTGAATCTCATCATAGTTTCTCTGTACCTTTGCCGAAGCTGCTGGCTCAGGGTCAGTTTGAGGGAAGAGCTCAACTTCAGGAACAAACTCATCTTCATCACCACTTCTCTCCAATTCCAGATCCTCATCACCATCTGCCAAAAATCTCAACATCCTTCCTGGCTGCCTTCTCTGCTACTGCAGCACTTTCCTCCTTGCTCCTTCTCCTTTTCTCTGCCTTCCTTTCCATCCACTGCCTTTTCAATGTCCTCACCTGTCTCTTGTGCTCTGGTAGATCAGGACCCCCTATTTGGTGGGGTCCCTTACTTCCAACCTTCTCTTTCTGTCCCTTGATGTAGGCAAGATCTTTCACAGGAATCTTTTTCTCTCTGCTGCAGGAACAGTTAATGTGGGCTTGGATAACACAGCCCTCACAGCCTCCCCCCTCACAACTGGTAATCTGACACTTGCAAGTCAAAATATCAAAGAACTTGTCTAACTTGACAATGAACCTCTCTTTGGCATCAAGTTTGCCCTTCCAAGAGAAAACTTCACTGCCTGATTCCACGACCTTGAGCTTGGACATGATAGTCACTTTTTCATTGATAACAGGTGGCTTGAAAAGAGCATTAGCTTTGCTCCACTGACAAATCAGACCAGGGTAGATGTCACTCACCAGCTTCCACTGGGTAGTTCCTCCTGTCATCTTCACTTTGTTTCCTCAAGTAGATGCCATACCTCAGGATATCCCTCACAGTTGGCAGTTCAGACACCAACAGCTCCGGCCAGTGCCAACAAGATTACTCAGATGAGAACTTGATTTCGTCCTTGTTCTGACGAGCCATTTTCTTAATGAGTTCACACTGAAAAAAATAAAATAATACAACAGTTAAGTATCCTACAGACAGGTATTAACTCTTTTCAGCGCAAAATTCTTGGTTAAAAAAAGAGCTGAAATGGGCAAGAACAAATTTATCTGCAAATGCTAAACATATTATGCTTTTTTGGTTTCAAAATGTTATAAAATGCTAATTTATCTGTTGTCTGTAATGCAAATAATTTGTTCATGTACTCTAAAAAAACTAAAGAAACATCCTAAAAATATTCTTTAGAACATTGAAATAGGCCTCATACTGCTCAGTTGTACTAAAAATGAACCACCTAATTTTAGCTCAAATCAAAGTTGTTAATTAAATTTTGCTCAATGTATCACTATAATATGCGTAGAAATAGCTTTTTCTAAAATATAACAGAATAATACTCACATGTTATAATAATGTTATAATGTTTCAGACCAACAAAGACCCTAGGATCCACTCATGGCTGGTCTACCTAACTGTGTTCGTAATCGTGTATTGTGTATGTCCTCCGTGGTGGCGGAGGGGACCTACAATTTTACGTGGGTTCCGAACCACAAGAACATAAGAAACTTATTTAAAAACTGCCGGTAAATTGGCAACGACCAATTTTTACGAAACTAAATAATTATCGATTTAAAAATAATTAATTATCGGTTTAAAACTAAAGATAGAATCTCTCGGTCCAGAGGAGCAAGTCATAATAGACTACTATCCACAAATATGTTACATTCTACAGGGTGTCCCGTAAGTCTGGACCCATAGGGATTTATAATATATTTTTTTATTATGTTATTATTATTATTTTATTATTATTATTTTTTTATTATTTTTGTTATGATTTTTATTTGTGGGGCCACTTGAAAGCCAAAGTGTACGAAGTCAAACTTCAGAACATTTTCCACCTTAAAGCACGCATTGTGGAGGCGTGTCAAGAAATTTCTGCGACTGTGATTCAGAAAGTGCTGTCGCAGTGGAGATTGCGTCTTCAACTATGTGTGCGACACAACGGCGGACACTTTGAACAGATTATGTAATAAATTTTTGGACTATTTTGTAATTTTATTATTTTTCTCTATGGGTCCAGACTTACGGGACACCCTGTATATCTATTTATAACGGACATGCAAATATATCAGATCCAAAGAATCCAGTCAATTTCATTACGGTATCCATCAAGTCACGGTCCATATCGATTGCGGACCAAGTCAAAATTTACAACCATATACATTATCAATTTAAAAATAATTAATTATCGATTTAAAACTAAAGATAGAATCTCTCGATCCAGAGGATCAAGTCATAATAGACTACTATCCACAAATATGTTACACACTATATCTATTATATAACGGACATGCAAATATATCAGATCCAAAGAATCCAGTCAATTTCATTACGGTATCCATCAAGTCACGGTTCATATCGATTGCGAACCAAGTCAAATTTATAACCATATACATTACAATATATACACTTACGAGGAAAAGTGTAGGTGTGGCTGTAAAGACTGTACAGTAATGTAGAAATGTGTGTGCACCCATTATGGGTCTCCCATTTAAAGGTGTTTGTGGGGCAAGTGAAGATCATGAGTTTTTCAATACCTCACAGTACTATGGGGGGCACCGCTCGGCAGAGGAATCTCTTTAAATGGGGTGTGTAAGGACAGAGAGTATCCCCTAACCCAAGACGCTGCCTCCCTATATCCCACAACACTTGTGTTGAGCTGTGGGATCTATCCCCAGAAAGCCTTAATTTTACTACCTTAAACTATACCCTTTCTATCAACATATGCGTCTAATCGATTTTTAAACATGTTTATAGACGTGCTACTAATTACTTCTACCGGCAAACATTCCAGCTATTTACTATTCTATGCGTAAAAAAGTTTTTGGCAACTGCTGTCTCGAACCTTCTACTTGTCAACTTACACCCGTTATTTCTAGTCCTATTATATTGAGATATTTCGAAAAAGCTATCTCTATCTACGTTATCGAACCCATTCATAATTTTGAAAACCTGGATTAGATCACCCCTTACCTCCTAGTCTCGAGTGTTGTCAATTTTAACTCCTTAAGCCTATCCTCGTACGACTTTGACCTAAGAGACGGAATCATCTTAGTTGCTCGTCTTTGAACTCTTTCGATTTTGTCTATATCTTTGCGCATATGCGGATTCCAAAATTGGACCGCGTACTCCAAATGGGGTCTAACTAATGATTTATAAAGTGGAACTATAATATCGCGCGATTTGTACTCAAAATTTCGAGCTATAAAACCTAACACTTTGTTCGCCTTATTGACCGCTGCTGTACTTTGTTTCGCTACTTTTAAATCACTAGTGACTATAACTCCTAAATCTTTTTCCTGCTCTACGCTTGTTAAATCTTTCCCTGACATACTATACGCAAAATTACCGTTACGCGAACCTATATGCAAAATTTTGCACTTATCAACGTTAAATCTCATTTGCCATGTGACTGACCAATCAACGATTTTATTCAGATCTTCCTGAATTTTACCTCTATCTTCGTCATTAATCGCCCTACCACCCAGCTTCGTGTCATCCGCAAACTTTGAAACTGTTACATGTGAACAGTAACAAAAAAAATATCAGTAGATAATCACTAAATCTATCCCCTCACTGCAAGCCGAGGTGGTAAAATAGCTTCATAAATCATGAGTCACTTCAAATATTTCACAAAACGTTTTATAATGTTCTGAAACGTTACATTCTAACCTCTGAGAAAGGTGGCTCAGAAAATGGCCTTATGCGCGCCAGAAAACCGTCAAAATATTTCATATACCAAACTGTATGATAATTACAATTAAGTGGAATGGCACACCTTTTTATTTGAGTATTTAAATATTATTATTATTATATGAATTACATTATATGTGTTTATATGAATTAGTTAGAACAATGCTCTATGAGAGATAACGTGAGCAGCCATGATAGAAAACGTGAGAAGACATATTCTGGGGTAACTACAATAGTAAAATAATCAACAATTTAATAATAATCAACTGCAAAATGATGTAGGTTAGGGTTATCAGAATTAAATATTTTCTTCAGAATTGTGTTCTATACACCAAAATGTCATTTGAACACCCCTCTCCATTGATTTAAAAAAAATGCATAGTATGACCCGCCCTAAGTCCCTATAATATGCCTTACTTATATCTAGGAAACAGCTATAAATAGTTGAATTACTGTCAATGTATTTAGATATTGTTTCTTTAAGTACATAGATACACAGGTCAGTTGAGTGGGACCTTTTAAAGCCAAACTGATTAGGAGATGTCCATTGGAAATCATTTAATCGGCGTAACAAGAGTTTTTCTAGTAGTTTCGAGAAGCAGGAAGCGACACAGCAATAGGCCTGTAATTATTGCTGGACAGAATGTCTCCGTACTTATTTTTGACCAGGGACAAGATATATACCCTCATGAACTCTGCAGGGCTATAGCTATGAGCAAGCATGGCTGATAGGAGGAATGATATATGCAGACATACTACGTCATTTGCATATTTCAAGTGCTCATTCGATAAGTCATCTATCCCTGACGCAGAACCAGTCTTTAATTCTTTAATTAACCTCTTTACTTCAGAAAATGATATCAACGTATTTTCCCTTGTCCCTCCCACAATCGTTTCGCTGCAATCTATCTTAAGATTATCCCTACTCACACTGTTAAGAATGTTAGAATAGTGGTTTTTCCACAGCTTTGCAATTTCATCCTCCCCCCGACACCCCATTGATTGTCGGAGGGAGGACATTTTTGACACCCGTTTGATTCTTAACAAATTTCCAAAATTTGTTGTTATCGTTATTTGTGCGAGCTTCACAGGCTTTTGATGCTCGAATAGACTCTTCTTCCTGTTTACATCGCCTTATGGCCGCCTTATACTGACCCCGACTTCTACACGTATTCAAGTATACTGGTCCTAATCTGGGTCTACTATGAAAGCACCACAAATCATAGGCGTCTTTCGATTCCCTCTTCAGGGGGGCAATAAAATCATTCCATCCAGGAATAATCTTAGTATGATAGTTGTAAGATTTAATCAGGGGGCTTCCTGCTTCTCTTAACAGGGATATTATCTTACTATAATACCTATCTATGAGTTTACAGTGAGAATCATTTGAGCAAGGATTATTACAGGGAAGGTGCCAAATTTCTAAATTATTAAAGAGGTGACTTGTTCTGTCTAAATTGTATTCTATTCTCTGTTGCATCGTAACATTGGACCAATCGACGCGATTATTCTTACCTATTGAGTTCTTGTTAAGTCGTGTTGCGCATAAATTGGTAACGTTAATTAATATTTCTAATGGTCTATGATCAGAAAGAAGGAAATCATGCAAAATATGAACTCTAACAATTCGATCCTTTAGATTATTACTAGTGAGTCAATAATTCACTGGTCAACACTCATTTTATTGCCAATCATATTAGTGATTTTGAGGTAACTTTGTGGTGCTGATTCCGAATATGACATCAGTTTTGCTAGATTGGCTCTAATTTATGAGATAATTGGTACCCCATTGAAACACGTAATTGTCTCAAATCATACAAAAGTAAACACATGAAATACATAATGGCATTTTATTCGGTCTCACCATCTAGAATGTTCCGGTAGTTTCCCATATGCACGCGTTATGGTTACGCTTCCTATTAATTGAGGGTATTCATTATCTCAAGAACTAGAGCCAAATCGGAAAAACTACTTTCATTTTGGAATTCAGCAACCCCAAAATACCCTAAATTTGTACGAATTTCCTTGGCAACGAAAAAAAAAGTTTTTTTGTTGACCTGTGTAATCAATCCACCTGGTGGTACCACTCATATCACTAACGTATGTAAAATTACCATTGGCTACCCCTAATACATCTACATCACTTATACTTAAATTGGCCGACTCGCACATGTTACCCAATTCTACAAAGAATTCCGAGTTCACACGCGCGTTAAAGTCCCCCATTATTATATAGTGAGAATATTTGGGCTTATCTGATAATGACTTAATTTTGTACAGCAAATCAATGTATTTATCTAGATTACTGCCGTTGTTATATGGTAAATAGCAATTTACAATTAATATGCAATCATTGTTCACTCGTAATTCAATGCCTAACAACCTTACATTATCGCTTGTTAACAATTTTATATGTTTTGACAAATTTTTCCTTATTAAGAAAGCAACACCACCAAAAGGCCTACCGTACATTAATTCATCTGACAAGTCTACTGCTGATGACGCATGGTACATAAAGTCATCATGGATGGTAGAGAGGAATTTTAGCTCTTGCTTAGGTAGTGCAGATTTGATACTCCTGCAGGAGCACTGGCTGTCGCAGATTTTATGAACATCTACAGTTGAATTCTTCACTAACCTTACATTATATGAGACTATTTTCAACAAGTTATCCGCCATGACTGATAGAGAATTTATTATTAGTAAGATTATTATTATTTTACACAGTACAACTTTCAGGCATTACCGTTAGGGCGCCTATTATTATTAGTAGTAGTAGTAGTAGTAGTATTAGTAGTAGTATTTTGCCTGTTATCAAATCTCGTGGAAAAGTGAATAAACTCCTTAACAATAATACCGTCTGGCCACTGACTCATATTATACGGGTTGAAATGCGCATTTACACCTTTAATTATTACTTTAAACGAGTTATAATACGGAGATTTCGTGTTTAGTTTAGTTTATATATAATACAGAGATTTCGTCTAATGACATCCTCAGGAACACTGGAGTGAAAGGAGAGTTCAAGGCAATATATAGGTTACAAAAATAAACTATATATATATATTATATATATATATATTAGTAAGTATAGAAAAAATTGTGGGAGGAGCAAACACATTTGTATGGAAAAATGACAATTTTAGCACTGTCCGAAATTCAACATAAATTCAAATGGCTTGTTTCCAGCCAATTTTTTTTATAGTTATTGTCTGAATGGTAAACAGGTCACAAAAGAATAAAAAATAAAAATAAATATAAATGTAAATTGGAAAAAATTACAAAATAATGCCTTAGTGATATATACGTCACCGTAGCCGGTAATTTCGTCCGGTGCAATTTCGTCCGGTGCAATTTCGTCCCGTGCTATTTCGTCCAATGCAATTTCGTCCCGTAAACAAAAACGAAAAAATTATTGTCGCTAAAATTTAACAAGCGGTTATGTTCGTCCATACATGATCTAGGGACAAGCAGTTATGCTCGTCCGTACGTGATCTTGTAAAGAAAGCTGTAATGCTGATAAGAAAGTTTAGTTCAACTTAGTTCCTTTCGTACACTTATAAAGAAAGCTTGAAGTTGAAACCCAAAAATGCCATATACAATTAAAAGCAATCGTGGTGGCTCAAAGTTGGTAGATGATTTAAATTACATCTACCGCTTTCATTCAAAGAATAGTGACCGCAGCAAGACATATTGGCGATGTGAAGTGAAAAATTGCAGTGCTAGAGTCCATACTATGTCAGATGATCCGAATTTCACAATATGCAAGAAAACAGACGCACATGAACATTGCGCGTCTGCGGCGAAACCTACTGCACATAAGGTCACTAATGACATCAAAGAAAAGGCAATTACTTCTCAACAATCTTCAAGATCATTAATTGCTAATGCTTCCTCGAACCTGGATGACTTATCACGAACAGAACTGCCATCAATTAAAAATCTTGGACGAAATATTAGAAACTGGAGGCAACAGAAGGAAAATGCACCACCAATCCCAGAGGAAAGGAACGGCTACAGTATACCCGAGTCTTTCACATTTTTAGAAAACGGAGAAAAATTTCTTTTGTTCGATAGTGGTTCTAATGATGAAAATAGAATATTAATTTTCGCTACTGAAAAAGGATTGGATGATTTGAAGTGCAATAAAAATTGGGCTTGTGATGGAACGTTTAAGTGTTGCTCTGATATCTATTATCAATTGTTTACGCTTCATGTTGTCATAGAAAAGAAAAGTGTACCAAGATTGTTTGCTTTGTTGCCGAATAAGACCGAAGATGCTTACGACCGGCTTTTTTCAACTTTGAAAGATCTCTATCCTGATTTGACTCCAGAGTCATTGATGATAGATTTTGAAAAAGCTTCTTTAAAGGCATTTGAGAGTGTTTTTCCGAATGCCGTAATTACTTGCTGCTTATTTCATCTGGCCAAAAATATATATAGAAAAATAGTCGATCTTGGATTAAAAGTCAGATATCATACAGATAATGAAATTTGTCTGAAAATAAAATGCTTTACAGCTTTGGCATTTCTACAATATCCGACGTTATTGAAGGCTTCTTAAGTCTTATCGATGACGATGATCTGCCTCAAGAGTTTGTAAGTTATTTTGAAACCCACTACATTGGAGGACTAAGAGGACGAGGAGTTAGACAACGAAGACTCGCACCAACGTTCCCAATAGAAATCTGGAATGTCCACAGTAGAACTTTACGAGGCTTACCACGTACCAATAATAGCATTGAAGGCTTCCATAATGCATTGCAAAGTTCCATAACGAACAGTCATCCAAATATTTGGAAGATGCTAAAAGCACTACAGGGAGAAGAGAATTTGGCCCAGTTGAAAATAATTCAATTTGATGGAGAAGTAAACGCCACAAAGAAGAAGTACAAAGTGATAGATGCCAGATTGAGAAACCTCGTCCTTAAGTATGAGAGCGAATTCAAAATCCAATTTTTAAGACAAGTTACAGTGGTTATGCACACCTTTTAATTTTTAAGTTGTTTTACTATCGCTATTAATAAATACTTTATTTGAATTTGTCTCTATTTTTAAGTATGAGATTGAATTTTAAATACAATTTTTAGACGAATTGCAGTGATTATGCACAATTTTTAATTTTTAATTTTTTAACATTACTATTAATAAATACTTTGTTTGAAATTGTCTCCTCTTTTTTTACCTTTAAATAAATTATATTAACTAAACGGACGAAATCGCACTGGACGAAATAGCACGGGACGAAATTGCATTGGACGAAATAGCACGGGACGAAATTGCACCGGACGAAATTGCACCGGACAAAATTACCTAGAACCATACGTCGGTTCACAGCCTAAATAACCATAAAGAAATAAACCAACAGATAAAAAAACCCAAAAATTGTAAGTGGAGTCTACAAATTCAAGCTCAAAAGGAAAGTTTACAATCAATTTAATAGATGATGCCAAAATGATATATATGTCAAAGAAATAAAGAAATAAACCAAAAAAATAAATTGAAAAATAAATTGTAAGAGAGGCACCAAAGGTTTTTTAGTTAGTTAAGTTTACTTAACCATTAAGCTTACTTTAGAAGTGGAACAAGACAACTCAATCCCGTTTTTGGATGTGCGTGTACATAGGGATAGCCCAGGTTTTAAGTTTAGTATCTATCGGAAAAAAACAAACAATTTGTCCTACGTACACTTTTACTCTGGACATGACACCCCTATTAAGAAGGCCATATTTTCCTCAATGTTTCTCCGCGCTCTTAGGATCGCCAGTCCGGAATACATCGATGCCGAATTGGAAAATATCAACGGTATTGGAAGTGAGCTGTGTTACCCATCTGCGTTCATGGAATCTTGTCTTAATAAGGCTAAACGAACCTTCTATCGTGTGAATAATAACACTCGCACCTTGTCAAAGAATATTTTAGTACTTCCATTTTTCCCGGGCTTCTTAGGCATTGCTAATGTACTTAAACTTTTGGATATCAGTGTAGTTTTTTCATATAACAATATTGTGAAAAACATCATAGTAAAAAATAGCCCTACCAATAATTTAGGCATTATCTATAAAATTGGGTGTAAGCAATGTGATTCCTTTTACATAGGTGATAGGTCAAACGGGAAAGGATTTGCAAACGCGTGTAAAACAGCATCAATATTCCGTTAGAACGGGACAGTTGTCCAGTGCCCTTTTTGTCCATTTGTCAGAGTTATCCCATTGTATTGATTGGAATAATGCTTCAGTTTTGTTTCACTCTAGCAACATTGTTAATAGAAATATTCTTGAGTCGGCTATAATTCAACTCGATCCCGTTGCTCTGAATTCCTTCAGAATGGATTTAAACAAAAAGGGCAGGTTGCTAAACCTGTGGTAAAAATTTGTTTTTGTCTCGTTTTCCTTATAAATCTGTATGTTTCTCTTACAATTTTATTTTTCAATTTATTGTTGTATGCATATTTCTTATATATGTGTATATGTGTGTATGTATGTATGTATGTATATATATATGTATCTATATATGTATGTATGTATATTTGGTTATGCGGTGTACATGTGTAGTTGTATTATTTGTAATTTTTTCAATTTATATTTATTTTTATTTCTTTATTCTTTTGTGACCTACCGTTTTTTCAGACAATAATTATAAAAACCTTTGGTAATTTTTTCCCTTATATATATATATATATATATATATATTCCTTATATATTGCATTTATATTTCGTATTTATATCGTATATATGTCGTATATATTTTTATAGTTCTTTATATAAGCACACTGGACAAAAAATTAGTCACCCCTCTCAGAATGTACCTAATAACGTGTGACGGCGCCTCTGGCCTTGATAACCGCACGAATCCGGCGAGGCAGAGACTCTACGAGGTTGTGCATGTACTGAACATCGATTTGCTGCCACTCGTTCATCAGCCGGTCCCGAAGTTCCGCCAGAGTCCGTGGGTGTCTATTCCTGCGCTTCACTTTCTGTTTCTAGCCTGAACAACACCTTCGACGCATTCAGGATTAAAGGCTTCATTGGACCTGCGATGTACTCGTCGCCTCCCATCATTGGAGAACAAACAAAAACGGGACTCATCGGACCAAATTACACGTTTCCAATCTGCCGCAGTCCAGTTTTTGTGCCTCTGAGCCCATTTATAACGTGCCAATTTGTGACTTGCTGTTAACAGCGGCCTCTTCCGTGGTACCCTGCTCCAGATGTCCATCGCATGCAGTTCTCGTCGCAATGTCCGTTCGGAAATTGGTCGCTGGAGAACCTCATTGGTTTCTTGGAGCAATTGTTCTCTGGTTTGAAAACGATTTGCAGTTACTAGACGAGAAACATGGCGGCGGCCCCTATTGTCGAGAATTGTTTTCCGGCCACAGTTACGCCGTCGATTGTCAGTTGATTGCGAACTACACCACTCTTTGTAAACTCGCTGGACAGTACGCGTTGACACACCAACAAATTGGGCTACTTCAGACATTTTGTGTCCGTGGGCTCTGCCAAACACGATGGCTCCTTTTTGCCACTGAGTAACGTCTGCCTCACGACCCATTTTGCAGACTATATCCAACACACACTTTGTTCTTCACCACCTCACGAAACAGATCTGATCCTGTGTGCTACGTCACCTCTACTTGTCACTTACCAATGCTACATCAGCGCCCTCTGTGTGACCTTGAACTTCCTACTATCGGTGCTATTAGGGGTGACTAATTTTTTGTCCGGTGTGCTTATCATCTAGGCATCATTTTGTTTTCCAATTTATATTTACTTGTACTTTTTTTATTCGTTTGTGACCATAGTATGTATGATTCAGACAATAACTAAAAAACCTTTGGTGCCTCTCTTACAATTTATTTTTCAATTAATTTTTTTGGTTTATTTCTTTATTTCTTTGTGACATATACAGGGTGGGCGGAAAGTAGCTCCCTATTTTGGATTGGTAAAAAAATACGTATATTATCCATTTATTTCAGAAGAAATAATATGAAAAGGTAGGCATACATGGTAGGTTTTCTCTGAAATTCAATGTGGGCTCCAACTCTTTCCACCAGCTTCTGGAGCCGCCCAGGAATGGCGTCCACTGACTTTAGCAGGAACTCCGGCGGGATGGAGGACATGACTTCCCGAATTCGGTCCTCCAGTTCTTCCAATGTCCTCGGTTTGGTGCGGTAGACTTCTTCCTTTACCCACCCCCAAAGAAAGAAGTCGCACGGTGTCAAGTCGGGGCTCCTGGCTGGCCATTGATGTGGACCACGACGACCCATCCAACGCCCAGGGAAGTGGGCATCCAGCCACTCACGGACAACAAGAGCGAAGTGCGGAGGGGCGCCATCTTGCATAAATATCAGATCGTCGATGTTCTCCCATGTGCTGACAACCGGCCAGACCTCGTTTCGCAACATAGCAAGGTACCGCTCAGCATTCATGGTGTTGCGCAGAAGGAACGGGCCCACAACCTGATCTGAGGTCATACCACACCACACCGTTACACTGAACCGATTCTGCAGTTTTTCAGCGGTAACCGTGCGACTTCTTTCTTTGGGGGTGGGTAAAGGAAGAAGTCTACCGCACCAAACCGAGGACATTGGAAGAACTGGAGGACCGAATTCGGGAAGTCATGTCCTCCATCCCGCTGGAGTTCCTGCTAAAGTCAGTGGACGCCATTCCTGGGCGGCTCCAGAAGCTGGTGGAAAGAGTTGGAGCCCACATTGAATTTTAGAGAAAACCTACCATGTATGCCTACCTTTTCATATTATTTCTTCTGAAATAAATGGATAATATACGTATTTTTTTACCAATCCAAAATAGGGAGCTACTTTCCGCCCACCCTGTATATCATTTTGCCATCTATTCAATTGATTGTAAACTTTCCTTTTGAGCTTGAATTTGTAGACTCCACTTACAATTTTTTTTTTTTTTTTTATCTGTTGGTTTATTTCTTTATGGTTATTTAGGCTGTGACATATATATCACTAAGGCATTATTTTGTAATTTTTTCCAATTTATATTTATTTTTATTTCTTTATTCTTTATTCTTTTGTGACCTGTTTACCATTCAGACAACTAAAAAAATTGGCTGGAAACAAGCCATTTGAATTTATGTTGAATTTCGGACAGTGCTAAAATTGTAATTTTTCCATGCAAATGTGTTTGCTCCTCCCACAATTTTTTCTCGTTATATATATATATATATATAGTTTATTTTTGTAACCTATATATTTCCTTGAACTCTCCTTTCACTCCAGTGTTCCTGAGGATGTCATTAGACGAAAGCGCTTGAGCACCACTTTGTGTTTCTTTTTCCCTTCGTGGTTTTATTCATCATAAATATTTTTCACGTGTCACTTTCGTGAAATAATTTTCATATATATATATATATATATATATATATATATATATATATATATATATATATATATATATTATATTACAGTGGTTGTTTTAAGAAACCTTATCTTCAGGATGAGGATAGGATTTTCATAAACTTGTGGAAGTTTTTTATCAATTTTGAACCACCATGATGGGAATTCCTATTATGCAACAGACTTTTTGAGGTCGACTGACATTTCGTATATACACAGGGTGTTGCAAAAGTGAGGAGTCAGAGGAGCCAGAGAGAGAGGATCTTTTCCGTTCTATGGCCGCCATTATTTTTAAATAAAAATTACTTTTTTAGTTTAAAAAATATATAATTTTCTTACTAAAAATTATAAATTTATAATTTAATTTTTAATTATAATTTATAAATTTTAACTAAAAAATATAAATTATAAAAATATAAATTTTTTAACTAAAAAGTAATTTTTAGTTAAAAATAGTGGCGGCCATAGAACGGAAAAGATCCATTCTGTCTCCTTTGACTCCTGACTTTTGCGCCACCCTGTATATGTTGAGTTTGACTGGATTTTTGGGATATTCGAATCATCATAGATAGACGCTGTTGTTGGCTTTGTCTAAAAATTTGTTGGTCATTTGAAATGACTTCCCATTCTTGTGGCGAGACGTATATATGGAGATACTCCTTGAGTCTTGTTCTGTATTGACGTATGTCACTACCAATATAAACAGCACTACAGTTAGGACACGAATATTAGGAAGTTATACGCGAACATTGGTTACAATTTATATTTTCTGTATATTGAAAGTATGACTAGAAAATGTAATTGTTTTTAAATGCGAATTTAGGCCTAAATGAAATTTGTGGAAGAATGTCGGCTCTAGGCAAAACCGAAATTGATTCATTCTTCAAGAGTTTTTAAAATTAAGTAATACCATAATATGGTAAAGATAGCAAAATGTTGGTTTTGGTACTGCCAAAAGGTGTTTGTGGTGATGCATAATATATTTTATCTAAGAATTGTTTGTTATACAATGGTTATCGGGGGTAGCCATTGTAATTAAAATAATTCTGTAGATAGTTATTGTAGGTCTGTGTATACAAAGTGACTCAACGTAGGGTATGTATGTATATAGTGTCCTAAACGTTTTATAGTGATCATGAATCGTGTTAAAATAGTATGTACAGTTACGGAAAAAGTTCGCGTAGAAGCCAAAATTTTTTAAGAAGCATAAAAAAAATACTAATTGGTAATAATGTGTGTTTCTTCAGGTATTTTATTCTTTAGGGTAACTGATAAAATTTCAAAAGTAAAACTCACTCATTAATGATCAGTAATTTTTTATGCTTTTTAAAAGTTTTAAGGTTCTAGGCAGACTTTTTCCCCAAACTGTACCCTCGTCCGCGTTCAGATGATGTGGCGCGCTCGTAGATGGTTCGGATTCCACGTAAAGCTCTAGGTCCCCCCCTACGTAACATGACCTTTTCCATTACGAAGAAGCTTAAACAACCCCAAACCTTATTCGCCCAAATGAATTGTAATAAAAAAGCCGAAAATGAGAGATGTACTCGGAATGGGGCACGACAGTTCATCCAAGTGTACGACTTCAGGCGTCCTGAAGCAGCACCTGCATCAGACATATCCCTGAGAGGACAGATCGCAGCGCCAGTCCTGGTTACAAGAGCGGGAAATTTGATTGCTTCAGGGGAAATTTTGTTGATTTTCTACAGGACACGCGTTAAAAAATATTATGTACACACACACACACACACACACACACACACACACACACACAGTATATAGGGTGGCCCATAAGTCCCAATCGCTCGTAGTTAAAGCACAAATACATAAAATCAAACAAAGTAAAAAGTTTATAAGTTTAGAAATATTTATTGATTACACTGCCCAACACCAATTTTGCTGATTTAATTCTAACACCTGTTTTTAGGTAACTTTGGTGTGCTGATTTCAAAAATCACCTTAGTTTTTGCCTATCACGTCAGGTTTTCGAGCAATCAAATACGGAGATATCGCATTTTGGCAGGGTTATGCCCAATTTTTTTTCTTTTCAAAAAATAAGTTTTTACATACTCAGAATCAGCATGGAAAAGTAAACAATTGTGCAGGGAGTGAACTTTAATATACAATGGTAATATTGACACATAAAGTGATTAAAAGTGTTTAAATAAGCAAAAAATGAATCCATGATCATGACGTCACGCTCACACCTGGGGAAATCACAGATACCCAAGATTTTAATATGTTGTACATGACCTTTAGATTTAATGCACAGATTTACGTATTCCACAGATAAAATTTTAACAGCAAAACAGCTGTTAACAGGTCTCAAAAATCATCAATTTTGATAAGTGCCCTTCATGGATCACCCAAAATAGGCATATTGCATTGCGCATTGCACGAAAACCTGTAGCATCGTATATCAATGTGCCATTGATATGTGTGGCAACTTTGGTTATTTTTGGTGTGCAGTATGGTTTCTAAGTTTCACATAATCATAAATGCTGGAGTTTTGATTGTGAATGCGTGCGTTTTCCTTCCTTTTTGACAATTTTGATTACTTCGTAATGTAAATATTGTGTAATTCAAATTATTCGAAATGTTGTGTGACCCAAACTTTCTGTATACAGTATTTTGATATGATAGATATATGAAATTGTCATTACTTTGAGTAATTAAGTCTTGTACCTATAACAACGCAACCTTTTATCTGAGCTTATAGGAAGATATTAAGAATTTCAATTAACTTAATTTTTTGTAATCATAATCAGTAGGCCTATCCAAATTTCAATGACATTTCTTTTGTTCACGGGTCCACAGGATGAGTCGGAAAGAAATCAGAACCCGAAGCAAATCAAATTGTCACCTAAGTCATTTGGTGGGGACTGGGAGGGAACTTCCCCCTGCTGAGCTGCCCACAGCCAGAGATCTGCTGAGGTATGGTTTGTTGAGGAGAGAGATGAGTGAGGAAGACGGGAGGAATTACCCAGTTAATGACCTGATTAACAACGGCATTGTTCCAGGGCTACTGGCTTAGTGGAGAAAGGCCAACGCTCTATTCACAGGACCTGTAATCAACACTGAGGTTAGGATCAGGGCTAAAGTGAAGGCACTGTGGGATGAGGCAGTGAAGGTGTCCATTGGTAATGTGAAGCTAGTGGTCAAAGATAGGTTCATGATGAAACGACAAATTAGTGGACATCCTGACCTGTCACTGTGTGATCAGGAGCTGCAGTGAGGTTCACATTGACTGCAGCTGCAGGAGCGAGCAGAAGATACCAGTGCATGAGCTTGCCTTCATTAAAGGTCAGAGAAAAAAGGTGGGAAGTGTGGGGGCACACCAGATGGGTCTAGCTGAACACCCTGAGACCAGGAGACAGGAAGCAGTGCTGCAGAGGACAGGAGCAGAGACGGAAGACCGAGGAGGAGGAGGAGGAGGAGGAGGAGGAGGAGGAGGAGTCAGCCAAGAAAGAAGAGGAGTTGAGGGAGGAGTCACTGCTGGAGATGGAGTTGGAGGAGATTGGAGATATACTGGAGGAGGCAGGGAGGAGAGAGGAGGACGAAGACTTCATACCAGAGGCTGCGACAACTTCCTTGCCTGTGGCTAAGAAAAAGAAATACAACACTGAAGATATCACCAACATAGCTCTGACTAGCTTGAGACATCACACTGGGCTGAGAGAGAGAGTGCAGAGATTGCTACTGCTGCCTGGATTGATGCTGGTCTTATCACAGAGTTTGACACAGCATTGGTGATTGACCACAAGAAGGTGAGGAGGGCTCAGGAGAGACTGACTAAGGAGCTGGTCAAGAAGTTTGATGAAAAGATTAGGGAAAATGGCATCACCTGTATTTTCTTTGATGGGAAAAGAGATGACACCAAAGTGATGATGGAAGCTGAGGGTAGTGGCAGGCAGTTTCCTGGCCTCATTAAGGAAGAACACTACACAGTGTGCAATGAACTAGGTGGGAAATATTTGTGGCATTTTGTACCAGAGGAAGCTGCAGAGAAGTCATGCTGAGGTCATTGCTGATCATCTGGTGAACTGGCTAAGAGAGAGAGGAGCAGACCAGACCCTTTTGGCCATAGGAGGTGACAGTACTAATGTGAATACTGGCTGGGAGGGAGGAGTAATTCATTATGTGGAGGCCAAGCTTAGCAGGAAGTTGGTGTGGATTGTCTGTGATTTGCACACTGGGGAGCTGAGTCTCAGACACCTGGTGACTGCACTGGATGGCAAGACATTGAGCAACAACAAGTGGTCTGGGCCCCTAGGGAAGATGTTAGACACCCACTGAGCTGGAGATCAACCCAAACTTCACGAGGATCACTGTTGGTCCTCTTCTACCCCATCTCAGTCAGGGGGTAGTCAAGGACCTCAGCACAGACCAATCATATGGCTACAGAATCATCACTGCCATCAGATCGGGAGAGGTACCTCAGAGTCTAGCTCTCCTGGAGATTGGGCCAGTCTGTTACAGTAGGTGGGTCACCACGGCTCTAAGGTTCTGCAGATTGTGGATTTCCAAACATGGGCTGAAGGGTAGGAACCTGAAGAATCTGAGGATAATTGTGGAATTCATAGTGGGAGTCTACATGCCAAAGTGGTTGAACATCAAGTTAAATCACAGCTGGGTGGAGGGACCAGGCATGTACTGTACCAGCTGGAGCTGCTCAGAAGTCAGAAAGTGATAGGAATAGTGATGCCTACAGTGAAGAGATCAGCCTGGTATGCACACTCTGAGGCTGTGCTCCAGGCCATGCTGTGCAGTGAGGTGGAGGAGGAGAGGAGGGAGGCAGTCAGGGGTGCAGTGCTGCCGGAGCGTGCCGGAGCGCCGCTCCGGCACCTTTGCAAGAGGAAGTTTGGAGGAATTACCATAACAAGCAACAAAAAAATTGTCTCCATTAATTATCAACAGTTTCTTACTTGTCTTGTGAACAATTTGCAGCACCGTATGTTCACGACAACATCCATGAAAGGTTCTCAAACTTCTGAACCTCAAAGTATGTATAAATCACTGCTAAATGAAATGTATGTCCTTGAAAAAGACTACTGGCCTGATGAAATACCACCTAATTACGGAGAAGCTGAAATCTCATCTCTCTCTAAGAGGTTTAAGCTTTCTTCTTACTCTGTACTAAATGCCTTTAGAGACTATGTGGAAGATCATGGGCGCCGCATCCCCCAAGATTTACACCCATTACTGAGCTGTTCACAAGTTATTCCTATTAGTACTGCTGAGTGTGAGAGGGGATTCAGTCACATGAACTTGATAATAACAACAACACGCTCAAGAATTCATATCATGTATCAGCGCTTATGTTTGTTAAACTACATGGACCTCCTCTAGTTCAGTGGAATCCTGAGCCATATGCCATATCATTGCTGCGGTACCACAGATCGGCAGATGACACCAGGACAAGAGTTGCTTCAGACCCCCGAAAACATATCACGCCTGACCCTTTGTGGAAATTATTGTGAAACTTCCCACTGGTGGTATTTGGTAAGCACTAAGTAGTTTTAACTTCTTAAATTGATAAAATACATGATTGCTCTTTTTTCTTTATTTGCTTGATAATTATATTTATTTTATGATAATTAGTGAGTGCAAACACGAAATACTTAGTCATCGTGTGGCATATATAGAAACAGGATAGGAAATGGCAGGCTTTTGTCAGGCCCACCAGAGCTCCGGCACCTATAAAATTGGCACTGCACCCCTGGAGGCAGTGAAGAGGATACTGGAAACCAGAGGTGAAGGAGATGAGGACACACAGGTAGGAGACTGCAGTGTCAGACCCAGAAAGACTCCTGACATCAACCCAGATGCCACCAAACACACTGAGTTTATTGACTGGAACTCTGGCGTGACTGAGCCTCCTCTGACATGCTCCCTCGCCACTGCTGCAATCAAGGAGTTTCTGGATAGGCCAATGGAAGTTCCTGCATGGCCCTCACACACAGTCAGTAGAGAGGTGTGTAAGGATGACAACTGAAGCAGCACGTGTTTACTCACAAGAGAGGAGGGAGGTGTACATCAGTGGCCAGGTGGCCAGGTGGCCAGTAGGGAGCTCATGTCCAGGAACAAGAGCGAGACAAACATGGCATCCTTGGCAAAGTTCAAGAAAACCTATCTCTATTTCTAAGTTCTAATGATGAAATACAATCAAAATGTCTTTAATTGTATGTAATGTATGTAAAATGTAGTTATATACAATACAAAAAATACTCGCAAAAATTGCTGATTTTTCGTAAACTTCAACTTCAAATATAAGTAGCTAGGAGTAGTCAAATTTGGATTTTAAAGCCATATTTCGATTTAGCACATAAAAATGCATCATTTGGTCACTAGTAGTCTTTGAAAATCTAAAGATTTCACTTTGCTTCCTAAAATTGACGCACCCTATTACTTCAGTGTGAGCTCCGCTAGATGGATTTTAGTTTTAATTATAACCGATTGGGACTTATAGTCCACCCTGTATATATATATATACAAAGGTGGGCAGTTGCGCCGCAAAAAGTTGCGGCGCAACTTGCGGCGCAACATTTTTGGTTGCGCTTGCGCTTGCGGCGCAACTTTTTGAAAAGGGTTGCGCTTGCGCGTGCGGCGCAACTATTTCAGCAGAGTTGCGGTTGCGGTTGCGGCGCTACAAAAATCGTTGCACGTGCCCACCACTGCAGATATACGTTAAATGCAAAGGTGGGCAGTTGCGGCGCAACATTTTTAGTTGCGCTTGCGCTTGTGGCGCAACTTTTTGGAAAGGGTTGCGCTTGCGCGTGCGGCGCAACTATTTCAGCAGAGTTGCGGTTGCGGTTGCGGCGCTACAAAAATCGTTGCGCGTGCCCACCACTGTATATATATATATATATATATATAATATATATATATATATATATATATATATATATATATCTCGTATGGTTATTTTTTAACATTTGATACTAAAAGGTGTGTATATTTTTTTATTACCTGAAATAAAATGATGAAATTTGTATTGTACCTTCTCTCCACATGGGAAATTAGTTCCCTAGTGCAAAACATGCTCCATGCAATATCCTCGCAGCTCACGATACTTACGCGATATTTTCGACCGAAGAGTCCTGTGCAGTAGATTTGCTGCGGTTTATAATAAAGGAATATTATGGCCACGAGCATTACCAGATTAAAAGATAGTGTGTTTAAACAGAATCAACGCACAATAGGAGAATTTGAAGCATCATTTGAACGAGAAGTGTCTCAGATTTCAACACATACTCTATCCAGAGTACTGCGAAATTTTGTTGTTTGTGCGCAAAGAGTTAATGAGCTGAAAGGACATCACATAGAGCATGTTTTGCACTAGGGAACTAATTTCTCGTGTGAAGAGAAGGTACAGTAAAGATTTCATGCTTTTATTTCGGTTAATAAAAAAATAACTTTTTAAAGGGTCACATGTTTAAAAACATTCACTTATATATATATATGTGTGTGTGTGTGTATGTATGTATGTGTATGTATGTATGTATGTGTATGTGAGTGTGTGGTGTGTGACTGCAGACGTACGGAGCGCAGTTATATATAATGGGTAGGTCTAATGGTGTCAGGATAGCCTTAATTCTGAAGTAAATCTGGAAAAAACCCTTCGGAAATGCCAATGTTTTTCTTTCGTTAAGTAATACGGGATTTTTTGAGGAAAGGTTGGGCAGGGAAAGTGGGGGTCAGGAGTGAGAATATTTACACCGTTATTAGGAGAGTATCGAGTTTATATATACTGTAAATGGAGCGCAAATTATTATAAGAAACATTTAACGCTATCATCGCGCGTAGAAATGAATGTAACGATCAGTCACTTAATGGAATTGTTCTTGATAGTGGTTTAAGACTCTCGACCGCGCATCATTAGTCGCGAGCATAATCACCGTTCGATCTCGCAAATGAAAACTGCCTCCTGCGCAATTGCGGTGATCTCCCACCAACCCCTTCTCCTTCCCGACCCTTCTTGAAGAAAAATTGCGATGTGAAAATGGAAGATAGGCCGCCACTTTCATGATACGTGATCGGTGTCACATTTAGAACTCGCGCGATGAGGAGCAAAGTTCATTGGATTCATCAGAGTTAATAAATTCTAATTTAAACGTCACGGGACCACGAGCTTAATTTTTGTTTACATATTCTGTTTTCAATATGACATTAATATAATTAGCCTTTTTATGACTGTTTTGTAACTTTATTTTGAGTTATATTTAAATTTAAATTATATTGTTTATTTTGAATTACGATATTAAATTACTCAATGTATTTTTTTATACTTTCCTTCACTGCCTAAATAGGGGACTAAATTTAGTAATTAAGTATTCGGCCATGCTGTATCGTAGCTATAACATTTTGACCCATCAATCACGCACAGTGGCGTACATAAGGGGGGGGGGGGTATAGGACCCCCCATTGTAAAAATTACTACTACTCATTAAAGATATTTGAAAAAGAAATTTTCAAAAATCGATAACTTTGCAACATTCACCACAAAAAAATCTCGATGTCATGAATTTCAGTTATTTCATGGTTACCAGGACATGTTATTAACTCAAAAGCAATTTTGGCTGGCATAGGAACGTTTATATATGTCTATACGTACGATTAATTTGTGCAAATTTAATTCTTTGCTCCTAAATTGGAAATAAAATACAACTGAAGCCTTCCAAGATGCAATTAATTTTGATTCCAAACCAATTATCATCAATTTTGAGCTCACACACTATATATATATATATATATATATATATATATACACGGTGAACCAAAAGTAGGTGGACAGTAGGTTGAATACGGTTTGTGTTATATTATATTATAACTATGGTGTTCATTATAACTATGGTGTTTGTGTTATATTATATTAAATATTATAACTAAATTTATTTAAATTTTATTTTGTATTATAGTATACAAAAAAATTAAATATGTATTCTCAAAATAAACGTTATCATTTACTGTCCACCTACATTTGGTTCACCCTATATATATATATATATATATATATATATATATTGTGTGTGTGTGCCCCCCCCCCTTTAAGAAATGCTGTGTACGCCCCTGATCACGCATGACTATGAAAGGTAGAGAAGTTAGTCAATAAACTAAAATTATTGTACCAATGGTAAACATATTTTTTATTGTACCCAGTTTCATTCGTGGAAAAGGGTGTTTCAGGTCGACCCTAGAAATATGGAAATGGGCGGAATTTGGTATTTGAAGTTTGTCTACCTACTTGCTACAAATTCCGCCAATTTCCATATTTCTAGGGACGACCTGAAACACTATATATATATATATATATACTGTACATATATATATATATATATATATATATGAATAGAAACGACATAAGTATTAAGGAATGTTTCTGCACACGAGGAGGAGAGATAACGAATAAATGAAAAATGAGGCTAACCGCCCGGGAATCGAACCCAGGGCCTTCCAATTGCCGGTTGGAAGCGCTACCATTATGCTACGGACCTCGATTAATCACAAATCGAAATTCTCCCACATAGGGCAGAAACCAATGCCCTGAGAGGGCACCCTCGCAAATCGTGAATATGCGCATACAACTGCAATGACCACGCAGTATATAATGAATAGAAACGACATAAGTATTAAGGAATGTTTCTGCACACGAGGAGGAGAGAGAACGAATAAATGAAAAATGAGGCGAACCGCCCGGGAATCGAACCCAGGGCCTTCCAATTGCCGGTTGGACGCGCTACCATTATAGGTTTCTGCCCTATGTGGGAGAATTTCGATTTGTGATTAATCGAGGTCCGTAGCATAATGGTAGCGCGTCCAACCGGCAATTGGAAGGCCTTGGGTTCGATTCCCGGCGGTTCGCCTCATTTTTCATTTATTCGTTATCTCTCCTCCTCGTGTGCAGAAACATTCCTTAATACTTATGTCGTTTCTATTCATTTATATACTGCGTGGTCATTGCAGTTGTATGCGCATATTCACGATTTGCGAGGGTGCCCTCTCAGGGCATTGGTTTCTGCCCTATGTGGGAGAATTTCGATTTGTGATTAGTCGAGGTCCGTAGCATAATGGTAGCGCGTCCAACCGGCAATTGGAAGGCCCTGAGTTCGATTCCTGGGCGGTTCGCCTCATTTTTCATTTATTCGTTATCTCTCCTCCTCGTGTGCAGAAACATTCCTTAATACTTATGTCGTTTCTATTCATTTATATACTGCGTGGTCATTGCAGTTGTATATATATATATAATATATATATATACACACACACGTGTGTGTGTGTGTATTTGCTTACTCCTCAAAATATACACTGTGTTGCTCAAACTGCATGGATATTGGATACTCACCCAAAAATATGTTTCTACTTGATGAGGCATGGAAGTTGCAGGTACGGAACAAACTGCTACTATTTCCATCCTTCTATGTGCAGACAGTCAATTAGAGAGAGAAAATGCTTAAATATGGAGTGCCCGTATTTTCACATTAAGGGGGACTCAAAGAAGAGAACGAGAAAGAATAACTCGCATCCAAAAGAGAAGTAATAACTGGCAATGAAGTACACTTTTTCGAGGAAATGGTACACAATGGTATAAAGGGCCACAGCACCAGTACTCCCAAATGTAGCTGCCCAACCAATAACACCAAACAAGAACGAACACAGTCAACCAGGAAGTGACCATTATCTAGGAAAATCGAGCATGAAGGTTAAAAGCCCTATAAAATTATTATACAGAAATATACAAAACCTGTATATTGACCATGCAGACTGCAAATTACAATACTTGCAAATTTAGCTCTAGAAACCAGCATAGATATTGTATATCTAACGGAAACGCACATAAATACGAAAAGAGCTGTGAAAACTGTATCAAGGATTCTGAAATAGCAATACTGGACTGCAGCATATACGGAGCAGATAGAGTCGCAAGACGAGGAGGAGGGTGTTGCATCTAAGTGGAAAACACGTACACATGTGAAGCGAAGGTAAGCAAATCAAACAGCACAGTCAAAATTATTATTTTAGAAGTAAAAGAACTGAACCTCATCATTATGAACGTTCACAGACCACCAAACACCACATGAAGTGAATTCCGATTCGCTACAAATGAAATAGAAAACATGTTAAAATTACTTGAAACTCCAGCCCCAAATATTTTAATTTGTGGGGATTTTAATTTTCCATTCATAACATGTAAGAAAAATGAAGTTAAATATGTTGAGAAGTTTCATGGTAACATTACAAAAGATGACAGAATCCAGGCAATAATGCTATTAGATATTATGGAACATGATGCACTTATCTAGGAAATCTGTGAAGCCACTAGAAAAGAGAACGGTTTGTATTTAATCTTATCAAATAACAATGAGATAATAAAAAGGTAACACACAAATTTCTCCGATATAACCTAATCAGGCTAATCTATATGCAATTAAAATTAGCACCCAGAAGTCCAGAAACGCATACTAGAGTGTCAGAAGGCATATTTGAATGTTTAAATATAAATTCAGAGAAAGTAGATTGGGAAAGTGTAAATGAAGATTTAAAGAAAGGAAGTTGGGAATTACTACTACACGAGAAGACTCCAGAAGAAATACTTTGTATAACAGAAAATGAAACTAAACCGATATTGCTGTTCTCAAACCATGTTGGGAAGAGGAAAAAAAAAAAAAACGTAGCAAGCTCGAGAGAAAAATCAAGATACTATTTAGACAACTGAAACAAACCGTAAAAAATCTTGACAGGTGCAGAACTAGAAAAAACTATGGATCTAACACAAACATTCATCCATAAAGCAAACGAGGAGGAAAACAAGGTAGCAGAAAACAAAAAATACCCCAAAATACTTCTACACGTTTGCGAAAAGAAAAATGCAGTGTAAAGAGAGTATTGGTCCGTTGATAGATGGGGGCGACCGAATACACAAATGACCTAGAAAAAATGAGCGAACTGCTTAAGGAACAATTTAACTCTTTGTTTAGAACCCCTAAGTCTGAGAAGAAAGTAGAAAATCCAGATGAATTTTTTGACATTGATACAAATCAGCGAAGAGCAAGTTTGGGCACGAACTTAATAGAATTAAGAGTTCTCAAAAGGAGATGTAATTAAGGCTCCATCACAAATGCGAGAAAACGGCACCAGGGTCAGACACATGGAGTGCCACGTTTCTGAAGGAATGATTGCAGACATTGATGCAGATATTAATAACAGTATTGTATCATGTTTCGCAGATGACGCAAAGATATGCAAGGAAATATCAAACGAGGGTGACGTAGAAAAATTACAAAATTATATTAAAATTAGTGAAGTAAACAGAAGACAACATAAAGTTCAACTGAGAAAAATTCCAACTTCTAAGATATGGTAACAAGGTGCTACAGAATGAAGGGTACAAAACTCCACAAGCCAAACAGATAACACCAAACCCACAAGTCGGGGATCTTGGAGTAATAATAATGTCGGATGCAGAATTCAGAGAGCGCTATAATATTAAAATTACAACAGCTAGAAAAATAATGGGAATCGTCTGGAGAAACTTCCACAGGAGAAAAGTAAACATCATGCTCAAATTATGGAAAAGTCTAGTCCTACCAATAATTGAGTATTGCTCAGTACTCTCAAGCCCATACAGAAAATGAGACGTTGCGAACATAGAAGCGATACAAAGGACTTTTACATCTAAGATAGAGGAAACGAAAGGTGAAGACTACTGGTCTCGACTACAGTCCCTGAAACTCTACTCTCTGGAAAGAAGACGCGAGGTACACAATAATATACATATGGAAAATACTCGAGGGTTTTCTCCCTAACCTTAGAAACGAAGTAGAAACACACTGGAATGAGAGAAGAGGCAGATTTGTACTGTCCCAGCTGCGGTGGGACAGGGGCCATAAAAACGAGGATGGGAAATACCCTCGAAATAGGAGGTCCAAAACGTTTAATGTCCTGCCCAAAGAACTGAAGAAACTGCAGCATACCAACCTGAATAATTTCAAGAACCAGCTGGACAGGTTCCTGTGCAAAGTCCCCTGACCAACCATGCGTTGCTGGCTATGAGGGCAGGAGGAGAACGGAAAGTAACTCTCTCCTTCACCAAATGCTACAGAGGGGTCGACCTGCAGGTCGATTCTGAACCATCGTTCAAACCCTCATAAAGTATCATAGTAAGTGTATATATCAAGCCCGTAGCTATGGGGGGGGCCTCGAGGGGCTCGATCGAGCCCCCCCCCCCCTCTCCGGAAAGAATTTTTTATTTTGTCTGCTTTTTTATACATTTCCAACCAGTAGCGGATCTAGGATTCTCGAAAGGGGGGGCGGACCTTTACATATGTAAAAATTACGCCAAAATGTTTAATTTTTTATAATTTAAAAAAGTATGTACTTTTTTGCTTTTAGAAATTAAAAAAATTATTAAAAATAAAGTATTTGGAAGGGGCGCCAAGATTGACAAAAAGGGGGACCAAATTGACCAAACGGGGCGCCCCCCCCGTAAATCTGCTAGCGTTTCCAACTTAGGAATAAATTTTCTTTAGCTTATTATTAATAGTCAAAAGTAAATACTGCTGCGGCTATTTGTGTGTAATTACTTCACTTATGACCGATGTGTGTGATATATATAAAATAAGATCTAATTCAGGCGTGAAGGAAAGTGTTCAGGCGCCCCCCAGGCCATGACGATCTTTGTGTACGGCATGTTGTTTCCTGGCCTCCTCCTCCTCTGTACCTTTCCACTCCACTTTTGCTACATTACCACAAAATTCGAGCCCCTACTCCCCTGGGAAAAGCTGGCTACGGGCCTGATATATATAAAATAATATATTATCGACAACTAATAAGCTTGATTTTTAAGTCCACATTCAACAAATCGGCGTATTTAGGCTCCAATTTACGCATTGCGGGAAATTTTGTGAAAATACTTTGATAGTAATTCAAAATTACCAGTTAGGGCATAAGCAAGGCAAATGATGAAGGGAATCAGAATATTTTATTTAAGAAATTAGAAAGAAGGAATGATTTATTCAGGAATGTTTGTATTAAATATATTTTAATTTTTGCACAGCCGCCAAAGCTTTAAAGTTTGATACGAGTACAGTATACAGGGTGTCCCAGAATTAACTATCTATTTCAATGAAATCGGACAAATTTTTTAAAAACACTTTTATTTATGTTTATCATGTTTAATATGTGTTAAAAATGTATAAATTTCTAAATTTTTTTCATAATTTTATTTTCATAATTTTTTCATTATCTGGTCCAATGAAAGACCGTCTGAAGTCATAGAATGGCAAAGAGACTCTCCAAAAGTTAACGTGTGGCTTGGAATGACCAAATCCAAAATTTATGGTGCTCCATCTTGTTGAAACACAACATTATCAAGAATGCCATCATCAAGAAGCTGTGGTTCGAGAAACTGCTGAAGCATATCAAGGTAGACCGGTACCTGTTACAGTTGCTTCCGCAAAGAAGAATGGGCCATAAATTTTGGATTTGGTCATTCCAAGCCACACGTTAACTTTTGGAGAGTCTCTTTGCCATTCTATGACTTCAGACGGTCTTTCATTGGACCAGATAATGAAAAAATTATGAAAATAAAATTATGAAAAAAACTTAGAAATTTATACATTTTTAACACATATAAAACATGATAAACATAAATAAAAGTGTTTTTAAAAAATTTGTCCGATTTCATTGAAATAGATAGTTAATTCTGGGACACCCTGTATTTGTTTGCGGAGTGTTTTAGTTCCTCATGCGGAGTTAGACGAGGCTTTTTGCTCTCTCCTCTGCCGTTTAAGGGGTATATTGATAGCTTAATTGTTTCACTTGATGAAGCAAAAGTAGTGTGTTTTATTAGATAAGGATAAATAACTTAATGCCGATGATATGGATTAATAAACACTTCGGTTAAAGATCTGGATTATCTTACGAAAATTTGTTAATTACATTCGCGGAACCATCGATCCCGTGGGTCGATCAATTAGGGCGTCGCTCTTTTGAATCGTGGGTTCGAACTCCAGTGCTGCCCATAACTGGGTGGTTATCTTTTCCGTATCTTACGTAACGGCGAGGTGGCGAGCCGGCCACCCCACTTTAATTTACTCTGGCTAAAGTAGCCCTGGCTCGGGCCCCTAACTCCTATTTTTTGGGGGATATGGGACGTTGGATGTTACCTTTACCTAAATCTAAGGTTACGCATTTCTATCCCAAAAATTCAAAACAGTGAAGTAACATTATTTTCAAATTACATCCAAGATGCTCAGCTTCTCAAATGTTTGCCACCACAGAGTCTCATTCTTCCTTCAGGTAAGTAGACACGCTGAACACAAATTAAAGAACTTATAAAACGCATAATCCGGTTATCCAAGCTTTTCATTGCGGTATAAAAATGTTTGTATAGCTCCACTTAACATCAACACTACTAGTTTATTTTATATATATATATATATATATACATACTCAAAAACATTAAGGCACATGTAATTATGGGTAACATTCAAATGGATTGAGAACTGGTTAACGGACAGAAAACAGTTGCAATAAATGGATCTGAGTCGGAGTGGGCAAAGGTAACTAGCGAGGTCGCTCAGGGGTCTGTGTTGGGGCCAATCATGTTCACTGTTTACGTTAATGATCTTGATATTAATTTGACTAATAAAATTTCCAAATTTACGAACGACACCACGAAACTCGGCGGTAAAGCTTATAGTAGACTCGACACTCGACAGGGAGGCGTTGCAAAGTAACCTTAATAAAGTCGTTCATTGGTCGAGCGAAATTTAATGTCGATAAATACGTAGTAACGCGCGTCGATTCTCGAAATATCGAGTCGAGTTATTGTATGACGGGCAAAGACCTTACTTCAACGGAGGAGAAAGATTTAGGTTTTATAGTTACGGATGACTTAAAAGTTTTCGAAGCAACGCGTCGAAGCCAGTAAGAAAGCTAGCGAAGCGTTGTTTAGGTCTTATATTCCAAAATTTCGAGTACAAATCTAAAAACATCATATTCATTACCTTTTATATAAGTCCTTAGTTCGACCACATTTAGAGTACGCCGTACGGAGAAAGATATATCGTAGAAACGCTCGAAATAATTCGGAGAAGAGCTACAGAGCTTATACCTATAACCATCGCGATAAAAGCTACGAACAAAGATCAAAGATCAGCGGAATTTCATTTGTTTTCACTAGAAAAGAGAAGGCGCAGAGGCCAACTTATCATGAAGTGTTTAAGATATTAACTAGATTTGATAATGTAAATTTCGAGCACCTTTTTCATTTTTTCTCTTTTCTCTTCTACTTCTTACTACCTCAAAGTTTCAGGCGTGTTTGGTGTGAAAATTGTACTTTGAATTTTCTATGACTGTCTATTTCCTTATCTTTCCTACTTTACTTCTTTCTTTGGCTAACTTAGAGTGGGTCGTCGAGTGTTTGGCAGCCTGTTATTTCTCTAATAAATAAATATATATATATATATATATATATATATATATATATATACAGGGCGTCCCAAAAAAATGTATACACACTTTAAATAACTATAAAGGCAGTGTTTATTAAAATACATTTCATTTTCAAAATGTAATAGAATCTACAGACATTATTTAATTGTTTTGTCAACGCCTGTTTTCAAACTGACGTCCGTTCTGGTCCAGGCACTGCTGATAACGCGAAGCAATGGAATCGCAAACATCACGAAACATTTCGTTTGGTATTTGTGTGCATTCTCGTTCAATGGCTGCTCTCAATTCAGCGATTGTTGCAGGTTTTATAGCGTAGACTTTGTCTTTTAAGTATCCCCATAAAAAAAAGTCTAGTGGTGTGAGGTCTGGTGAACGCGGAGGGTATTCTACGAAACCCCTTCGTCCAATCCACATCCACATCGTGCCAAGTACCACTCGCAATACTCCACTCTTCGGTCCGGATCATCTTCATTAATAGCATGACTAATCTTGGAATGTAACTTTTCCATTGACAGCGCTTCAAAATGCGTTGGACAGACGATTCTGAAATTCCTACCTCACGACTCGCTTGCCGCGCAGATTTTCTTGGACTTTGGTGATACGTTTCCAGTACTCTTTCTTGCTTGTGGGGCTTGTCGATGTCCGTGGTCTTCCGGAACGCTTCTTGTGGACATTCTGAACAGTTCATCGGCTTCAAACTTATCTCTAATTCGAGTGATGGTAAGTCGCGTTGGTGGATCTGTTTGAAACTCCCTCCTAAACTGTCTTTGCACTTCAACTGCGTTTTCACACTTCCAGTAGCATTTTAGAATGAATTTCCTTTGTTCAAAGCTTAGTCTGACTGCCATTATTAATTCTAATGGGTTTTAACTTGGAAAGAAAGAAACATCAATTGAGCTATCAGCTGTTAAAGTGTGTATACATTTTTTTGGGACGCCCTGTATATGTATATATATATATATATATATATATACAGGGTGTCCGAGAATTATCTGTACAATTTTTGGCTGTTATTAAAAGTCAACCATGAAGTGTAGAAATTCCAGTGTTGTCCCATTTTACAGAGAATCTCATTAAGTTTTTTCTGATACCAAGTTTTGACAAGTTTTTTAGAAATTCCAGTGTGTCCGAACATTATCTGTACAATTTCATCTTTTAATAAAATTCTTGATAACACACGTAAAATTCTTAAACAAGATTATTTAGAATCTGTATTTTCAAAAGTTTCTTTTATTAAAGTAACGTTGTTACAAACATTCGATATGTGCACCATTAGTGATTCGCAAAACATCCAATAGATACTCCAAATATTGCCATGTACGCTGCAGCATATCCACATCAATTCGCTCAATAGCAGCTGTGATTCTTGCTTTTAAATCATCAATGTCTGTCACCCGCGTACATTTCTAAAAAACTTGTCAAACGTGGTATCAGAAAAAACTTAGAGATTCTCTGTAAAAATGGGACAACACTGGAATTTCTACACTTCATGGTTGACTTTTAATAACAGCCAAAAATTGTACAGATAATTCTCGGACACCCTGTATATATATATATATATATATATATACCGTGCATGGAACAAAACTATTCTGGGAAAATTAAATCCACTATAGTCTGAATAAGTAATGGTAAATGACAAACGCTATAGTTTTAGTGATGTAGGTCGCATCCGCATTCGCGGAACATCCGCACATTTTCTCGCATCTGCATCCGCACTTTGGACTGCGGATGTCGTGCGGATGTGGACCGTTGAGATAAAACGTCATTAATAAGCGGAAATTATCAAATTCTACTATAATAATAGAACTAGTTCATTGTGCGCAAAAGTGATGCAAGCGACAAGACGAGAGGCTGTTCTTGTATGAAGTTACTCTCTTGCAACTTAGATCCACGTTACAAAGCTAAGTTATTTTCACCTAGTACATTAGAACGAGTTAAATCATCACTTGGCAAAGCAGTTGAAGAGCTTCAATCTCTTGAATCTGTCGCTTCGCCACCCACCAAAAGAATAAAAGTTTCAGTGACAGAACCAACACCTTCAACAAGCAAATCTATCACAGAATCTCTCTCTCAGTTTCTTGAGTCAAGCAGCGATGACGAGACCTACGCGATGTCAAAAGATGTAGTAAAAATGATCGAGAGCTATCACCAAGAAAAACGCCTGGCTGCATGTGACAATCCTATTAGTTGGTGGAAAAATACGCAGAATATCTATCCATACTTGAGTAAACTTGCAAGGAAACATTTAGCACGTCCTCCAACAAGCGTACCAAGCGAGAGATTATTTAGCAGTGCTGGATTAATATATGATGAAAAGAGAAACAGACTGGCAGCAGAAAAGGCAGAAAAATTAATGTTCCTTAAGCATAACCTTCCTATAATTAAGTTTGAACGTTAAACGATGAACATCTTAGTTTACTTTATTTTAATTACTCATTTATAAATATGCCTAATAAAACTTTAAACTTAATATAAATAGTTATCAAGCTAATTAAAGATCTCTTTCTATAAGGGTGGAGGAGGTTGGGGAAAGAGGTCGGTGGGGTGCATTTGAGTTGGGTTCACGTCCCGCATCCTGGTAACACAATTATGGTTTCTAATTGTGGCTGAAACTCAACAAAATATAACGAATTTATTTGCAGACGAATTCACTAATTGATTTCTATACTAGTTAGATGCTTGCTATTATTTTATATGTTCAGGGAAAAGTCCAGCAATTATTGTACAATTAATCAATTATACTACATTATAGCTACAGCTCTCTCTATATAATAGCTTATTATATACGTTAAACACAACAAATCTCGAATATATCCTAAAAAATAACGAAAATGTAGACATCCGCATCCGCGGATGTTGAAATCAAACATCCTCATCCGCAACCGCATCCGCGGATGTGAAAAAAATGACATCCGCTACATCACTATATAGTTTTTTCTTTTTCATAGTGTTAGCCCGATGTGGGCAACGGTCTCTCGCAAAGAGGCCCCAAAAATATAGCTTCCCTCACCAGCTATCCGCAAAGCAGATAGGATTCAGCTTTGGAAAAGGATCTAGGGGTTACAGCTACACCTACTCTCTATATTCAGAATCTCAATAAGCAAAAGACTCAATGCATTCACATCGGATTGAATACATCAAAGAAAAGGGGGTAACTATTGTATTTTTAGCCAAAAACCAAAACTTAAACCAAAATTGGTGAAATTGATCGTCCACTTTTCAAAGCACATAACATGTGCGTTTCAATCATATATATATATATATATATATATATATATATATATATATATATAATAGGAAAAATAACAAAAACAAGGCTTTTATTTACAGAATGTGCTCAATATGTATTGTTCCATAGCCCATTCACAAAATTCCATCCGCCGATCGGGATCATCTTCGCTTAATTTCTGTAGGATCTGAAGTTTATATGGATGCCATTTGTGAGCCTGAAGAATGCGATGGATGCTACTTTTCGACACTCCTCTCTCGGCGGACAATCGCCGAAGAGACTTATTGGGACTTCTGTTAAAATGAGCCAGGACAGCAGTCGCTGTATCATCGTCAGTGGACCTCCTTGAAGGTCCATTGCGTGGTTTATCTTCTATGGATCCTGTTTCCTTAAACTTGCAAGGAGTCTGCTAACACAACTCTGTGTTATTGGCTCGCGGTCTGGATGCACTCTGTTAAATTCAGCAGCGGCCTCTCTCTGACTCCGATTTCCTATGAGTAGAATTATCTGGATTCGTTCTTCCTTGCTCACAGACATTATGGCCTGTAGAAAGAGAAAAATATGAATTTCTCAAATGATGCCGGACTTATGGGACACCCTGTATATATGTATATATATATATATATATATATATATATATATATATGTAAAGAACGACGCTTGTATAGAAGAACGTTCCGCACAAGATGAAGAGGGAGAACGAACAATTGAAAAATGAGGTAACCACCCGGGAATCGAACCCGGGATCTTCCGATTGCCGGTCAGATATGCTAACCACTACACCATGGGCCTCGATTAATCAGAAGTCGTAATTCTCCTACATACGAGCAGAAACCAATGCCCTGAGGGGGCACCTCTCGCATGCCGTACATATATACATTTTAACTGCAAACAACACAGTATAATTAATGTAAAGAACGACGCTTGTATAGAGAACGTTCCGTACAAGATGAGGAGGGAGAACGAACAAATGAAAAATGAGGTAACCACCCGGGAATCGAACCCGGATCTTCCGATTGCCGGTCATCTTGTGCGGAACGTTCTCTATACAAGCGTCGTTCTTTACATTAATTATACTGTGTGTTGTTTGCAGTTAAAATGTATATATATATATATTATATATATATATATATATATATATATATATATATATTATATTTATATATATATATGTATGTATGTATGTTTGTATATGTACGTGTGTATGTATGTATGTTTGTATGTATGTCGTGTGTATGTATGTATGTATATATATATATAATATATTATATATATATATATATATATATGACAAAAATATATGAATGTCAAAAACTAAAACTAATTTACAGTACAGAATAAAACCACTTCAAGAATAAAAATTAAAAAGCATAAAACAAGCATAAGCCAAAAACAAAAAGTAAAATTTATATACATGACAATATACACATGATAAAAATAAAACTTAAAAACTAAAAACATTCAAACAAATTAGTTAAAAACTTCACTAATAAAAAGTTAAATGAAAAAACGCAAAAGTGCACCAAACTACCATGCTCACTTGACAGCCACAAACAACTGAGGCGAAAAGGAGACAGGGTCAGGGGGGGGATTAGTTTTGTAGGTATTTTAATTAATATAAAGGGGGTAACAACTAGAATCAATATTTAAACTGGAGTTCAGAAATTTAATGCTCAGAGATTCGTAAATACGGAGAGAGGACGGGCATTTTAATGATTTAAGAATTTTAAAGTTTTAACGGAAATATCAACCTTACACTTAAAGAATGATTTCTAATGGCAGACTGTTCCTTTTTAGATAACACTTTCCTGTCCTATGGCTAATACCCATATGGGAGCAAAATCTTGCCTGCAAAGAACGAACTGTGCTGCCAACGTAGTTCCCCTGGGAACACCCAGGGCAGGTAAACAAATAAACGACAGAACAGTTCATCGCAGGGGGATTTTGTCCTTACAACGGAAAAAAATTCAAGGGTATTATTATTTACAAAAGCAACCTTAAATTAGTGTGAAAATAAAATTTCCTCACCACACTCAACAATTGCTTTTTCACAAAAGTGTTAAAATGGTAGAGGTCAGGTAAAACAAGATATTTACAATTCTTAGGAACATCATACGTTGGGATAAGGTTGGGGGAATAAACATTATTAAGAAATTTACCAATAATACCTTGTACAGATCCTGGAAAACCATTTTTAAAAAGAAAAATCAGTAAGGAATTCAAACTCATTATGAAGCAGAGCAAAGTTTGAGCAAATATTATAAGCTCTATGCACTAAAGTGCGAATGGAACTTAGTTTGTAATTAAATCGCAAAAACTATAAAAATTAAAACCTAAACCCGTAAAAGTAGGCTTCCGGTATGTCGAAGTTAAAACAGTCGAGCCTGATTTGGAAACCAAAACATCAAGGAAAGGAATATAACCTTGAACTTCCTTTTCCTGCGTAAATATAATGTTCTTATGCAGTGTGTTCAGAAAATTTAAAAACTGAACTGATTGATTATCCGTTTGGAATAAAGCAACGTATCATCAACATAACGTCTGTACAATTTCGGCTTAAGGTGAGGGGGGCACTCACAGAAGGCCCTTTCCTCAAGATGAGACATGAAAATATTCGCAAAAACGGACTAAGGGGCTCCCATCCCCACTCCATCCAACTGACGGTAAACTACCCCTTGAAAACTAAAAAAATTATCCTTGACTGCCAAATTCAGAAGCTGCTCAAACTGTGCTCTGCCAAAGCCGTGAAAAAGTGAGTCCGGCTGTGGAAAAGCTTTATTTAAAATAATTGTAATGGTCTCATCCAAGGGGACATTTGTAAAGAGGGAAGATACATCAAAACTTGTCATAAACAAAGAATTCATATTAAACTTCTTAATTTCCGACACAAAAGAAAAACTATCCTTAACACTGTACAAGGTATTATTGGTAAATTTCTTAATAATGTTTATTCCCCCAACCTTATCCCAACGTATGATGTTCCTAAGAATTGTAAATATCTTGTTTTACCTGACCTCTACCAATTTAACACTTTTGTGAAAAAGCAATTGTTGAGTGTGGTGAGGAAATTTTATTTTCACACTGATTTTAAGGTTGCTTTTGTAAATAATAATACCCTTGAATGTTTTTTCCGTTGTAAGGACAAAATCCCCCCTGCGATGAACTGTTCTGTCGTTTATTTGTTTACCTGCCCTGGGTGTTCCCAGGGAACTACGTTGGCAGC